>PVIW01013924.1:0-25387 GCA_004026585.1 Noctilio leporinus | reverse complement strand
GTAGTTTGAATCTCTGAGTTATTTAGTTCTGCTCTGATCTTGATGATTTCCTTCCTTCTACTTGCTCTGGGCTTTGTTTGTTGTTGCTCCTCTAGTTCTTGCAGCTTTGTGGTTAGGTCGTTTTTATAAACTTCTTGTAACCTTTTTTGGAAGGCCTGTATTGCTATCAACTTCCCCCTGAGAACTGCCTTTGCTGTATGCCATAGGTTTTGGGCTGTTGTGTGTTCATTGTCATTTGTTTCCAGGAACTTTTTTGATTTCATCTTTGATCTCATTGTTGACCCCTTCATTGCTTAAAAGCATGTTAGAATAAACAATTTTTTTAAATAAAAAAAGAATAATATATAAAGAACTCCTACAATTCACTAAGGTAAAGGCAGATAATTCAATAGCAAAGACTGGGCAAAACAACTAAAGATTTACTTTACAAAAGAGGATATCCAAATGACTAGTAAACATGTACAAATGTTCTTGACTTCTTTCTTCATCAGGAAAATGATAAAAAACAAACAGAAAAAAACCCAAACAACCCAAATTGTGGCACCACCACATACCTACCACAGAAGTTAAATGGGAAGAAACAAATAATACCAAGTACTGGCAAAGATGTGGGCCAACTGGTAATCTCCTACCTGCTGGCGGAAACGTAAATTGTCACAACCACTTTGGAAAACTACTGGGCAGCATTTACTAAAGCTACACGTACTCACACTCTATAGTTTAATAATTACTCTTAGGTACATACATCACAAAACTGGACATGTATAGTCATCACTAAACCTATATAAATGTGTTCATTGAGCTTTAGTCACAATAGCCCCAAACTGGAAACAACTTACATTCCTTTTATAGTAAAATAGATAAATTGGGATATAAACAGGTAACCCTTGACCATGGGTCTGAACTTCACAAATTCACTTATATGTGAATTTTTTTCAGTAAACATGTATACATGATTTTCTTAATAGCATTTTCTTTTCTCTAGCTTGCTTCATTGTAAGAATACACATAAGATACAAAATAGGTGTTAATTGGCTGGTTATGTCATCAGTAAGGCTTCCAGTCAACAATGGGCTATTAGAAGTTAAGCTTTCAGGGAGTCAAAAGTTATATGCAAATTTTCAACTGCAGGGAAGGTTGGCATTCCTAACTCCCAGCGTTATTCAATGGTCAACTGTATATACAATAGAATATTACGCAACAATGAAAATGATATGCAATTGCTATACAATATGGAATAATAATCTGTCATATATAATGTTAAACAAAAGGCCAGATACAAAATAGTATGTATTTTAAGATTCCATTTATACAAAGCTTCAAGACAGACAAACTAATCTTATGGTGCTAGAAGTCACCTTAGAGATTACAAGTGATCTGGGATGCTGGTAATGTGATTTCTTGATCTGTATGCTGGTTCACTGGGTAAAAATTCACTGTAGTTTTGTGTATATATGTGAATCTTCAGTGAAAAGTTTATAAAAAGAAAATATAAACACAAAATAATTGAAGACAAAGTCTTTGTGAGGAGGAAAAATCCATGAAAACTGCAAATCCAAACCTCTTAATGACAGCAAAATGTAGTTTCTAATTGTTCAGATTAGAAAACCTTTTTAATTTAAGATATATACCCCACTTTGAAAAAGAATTGGAAGCTACAGTCTTATTTATTGAACAAATACACATTAGAGGCTTTTTAGTCTTCATTAAAAGCTTCTAGGACCTTAAAATTGTTAAATTTTGCTTGGTTTACTTTTATTTTCTTTCCCCTGTTAATATATGGGTTTTTTAAAATACAATTTTTCTTGGCTAACACTCTCTAATGAAGATTAACAACCCTAATATTTACATAACCAGCAAGTAAATTAGGCTGAGCAGAACATGGTCTACCCAATCAGAATCTCTGGAAGGCTATTGGCCAATGATTATCATTCAGGTCTAATAGCCCTGTGCGCTCATTGAAAAAGGAATATTGGGAACAATTATCTCAACAATCCAAGCCAAGAAACACAGCCATGCTATTAAGGAAAAAGAGGGGGCCACAGAGACAAACCTGCTCTAGTGAAACAGCATGGCTGGCCAGGAGCTCATGTTTTCCTACCCTGATGTGTGTGCTGGCTTCTGGCCCTTTCAAAGGAAAACTTTTCCAGGGGATGGGATCATTCTCTTTCATGTACTGGACTTATATTTGTACAATGTCTATGGTTTACAAAGCTTCCTAGATCCTAATATCATCTGAGTCTCTTGTTCATCCTAAAAAAAAAAAAAAAAAAAATACTATCTCCTTTTAGCTGGTGAAAAAACAGGTTCAGACTCCTTAAAGCCACAGGACTGGTAAGTCCTAGAGCAAGGACAAAGCCATGCAGGCACGATGTTCTCTTTCCTTTACCATGAGGCTTCCTGGCTTCTCTCCAAGTCTGCTTATAAGAACAAGAATACAATCTGTAGACTTGAAAACACTTAGGCTAGGATTATTAGACAATGGGCAGCAGGCAAGCTGGAAACTGTGCCCCAGCTCCATCAAGATCATGTATTAAAGAGGCACTGGGAGGAGTGAGCGGGCAGGTGTAGGGGCCAGAACTGGGAACAACTGGCTAGCTGTTGAGTGTAGCAATGATCAACTGACTCAGTCTGACTACTACACAAAGGTCATCGGCAATGATGGACATGGGTATCTGGGCAGGCTTTCCTGCACACAGGGAATTGACACTTAAGGGTTTGAAAACAATACACAGTTCTGAAATCTACTGGTGAACACAGTAGGTTTGGAACCTGCTACAGATGGCATTTCACCAATACTAGATAGTATAAAAAGCACTGGGTTTGAAATCTAACAGATCCAGCTTTGAGTTCCAACTCTATTTTTCACTAGATATGTGTCCCAGAACAAGTTTTTTATCTGCTTTGAGCTCTAGTTTCCTTGGCCATAAAATAGTATAATGCCAACCCATCAGAATCACTGTGAAAATGAATAAAATAATATATGTAAAGCTCCTGGCATTTAGTAGGCAATAAATATGGGTTCCTTTCCCTATTCATTATATAAAGAAAAGTAAGTTTTTCTTTTTGTGAGTTTTTAAAAGCATGTGACATGAACAGTTTGCGTGTCTTCCTTGGCAGCTAAAATGAAATTAAAACATAAATCATCTAAATTCATAACTCAGGGTAATCATGTATGAAAATGTAATAACCTTCTTGGATGGCCTAATTTAAGAATATATATATATATATATTTTTTCTTCCTCACCTGGAAGTTATCTGATTAACTCAGTGCCTAATTCATTTCCTGGAAATTGCAATAATCTTCTTAATTTTAATAAGTGATTAACATGACAAAAATGTGTCAGCTGTAGTCAGAATTCAACTCACAATTTTCTCCAAGAATGATGTCACCAAATACTGCCCCAAAGGATAAGTATCTGATTACCAGGTTAACTCCAGATGTGGCCTGAGGCAAATTCCATAGGTTACAAAGAAGCTATGATAAAGGGTTTTACATATGGCTGCCTATAATGTTTCCATTTAAAATGAAAAAACAATCTTTACAAAATATACATTCTTCCATGAAAATGTATTGCTGTCATCTCAAACTCCATGAACACCCTCTACCAATAAACTGGTCCCTCTTCCCTGTTGCCTTATTTCTGTCCTTGTCCTCATATTCTTAGACTCTCAGAAACAGGAAACTGATAAGAATTCCATTAAAGTCATCTGGCCCAATGGCAATAAAATGCAGGAATAATTTCTACTGCATTCCTGATGGTCTGCTACTACTGATTAAATACTTCCAGAACAGGGAAGCTGACTATTTCCCATTCTCCGTGAAGTTCCTCCATAAATCTGGCTGGGTGTTTCTCCACATGTCTTTTTCCCATTAACTAATCCTAGCTCTGCCCTCTGTAGCAATAGGTGGCATAAATCTCACCCTCCCTCCAAATTGGAGGCTCAGCAATATGGACAGCATCCAGTATCCTTATACTCACGTTTTTGCTTTGAGTCACACATTCAATTTAAAAAAATGTGTTGAGGGCCACCTAAGTGCCTCACACTGTTTTAGGTGCTAAGATAGGGGACCTGAATAATACATGACCTCCACACACAAGAAGCACACTCTCCATCCCTTAGAACAATATGGGCATGATCTGGCTTCCAGACCACCCATCCTCCCCCTCTTCCAGATATATTATGACTTGTTGATGCTTCTCTTAAAGCATAGCATCCAGAATATGGAACAAACAAATGGATGTTACATTGTGCTTCCTGTATTTATTTACCCAAAGGAGTTGAAAACAGGTCCACACAAGAACCTGCACACCAATGTTTATAGTAATTTTATTCAGAACTGCCAAAACTTGGAAGCAACCAAGATATCTTTCAGTAGATGAGTGGATAAACTGTGATACATTCAGACAATGAAATATTATTCAGTCCTAAAAAGAAATGAACTCTCAAACCATGAAAAAATATTGAAGAAAACTTAAATGTGTATTACTAAATACAAGAAGCCAGTGTGAAAAGGCTATATATTATATGATTCTGACTATATGACACTCTGGAAAAAGCAAAACTATGAGAGAGTAAAAAGATCAATCGCTCCCAAGAGTTAGCAAAGAGGGGTGGGTGAACAGGTGCAGCACAGAGGCTTTTGGGGGCAGTGAAATGACTATGTGTGATACTATAATGTTGGATACTTCTGTCATACTTCTATCAAAACACATAAAATGTAAACTGTAGGAGTGAACCCTAATGTAAACTGAACTTTAGGCAATTATGATGCATCAATGTTGGTTCATCACTTGTCACAGACGTACCCCTCTGTTGGGGGATGCTGGCAATGAGCACAACTGCATTTGTAAATGGGAAATCTCTGTACTTTCCTCTTGATTTTTCAGTGAATCTAAAACTACTCTTTAAAAGAAGTCTTTTTCAAATTTAATGGAAAAAAGTAGATAGGTGAGTGAGTGGATTATACCAACATTGATTTCCTGGTTTTGATAGTATACTATAGTTGTGCAAAATGTTAACAGTGGGCATGCTGGATGCAGGGTGCACGGGACCTCCCTGTATGTTTCTTAGCAACTTCCTGTTATTTCAATGTTAAAAGTTTAAAAATAAATGGATGGATGAGATGCCACTGGCAAAAGATACTGGCAGGATGGTGTAGAGTCTAATAAAAGGCCCAAACCAGAATGGGCCTATCTACCTCTGGAAATAAGCACCCAGGAGATGAGAGGGCAGAACTGATTAAGGTCTATACCCTGCCCCTCCATAGGAGGTAGGCCACCATTCTGGGCTCTTTGAGCTAAATCTGTAGAACTTTCTCCTTATTCCTATTCTGTAATGTCTGGATGGGCATGGCCCATCCTTCTTATCATCTGGAGTGACAACTCAGGTAGGGGATTGTGAACCATCAGGCTCTGGAGTCCAGCACACCTGGTTTTAAAATACAGGCCTGCCACTCACCAGCTGCGGTAGCCTGGATATTATTTGCCCTCCCCAGGTCTCCACAAAACTGAGATGGTAATAAGCACTGTTAACACAGAGGGTTGTGAGAAAAGTCAATGATGTGGGGATCATACAAAAAGCATGCATGGATAAAGTTCCGGTATCCACACACACAAAAGAAAAAATCAATAAATATTCATGGTCTTAGAGCCTCCACGAGTAGATCTAGGTTATCAGGACACACTCAACAATATCAGAAAGAACCGCTGCCCTTTTCCCACTGCTGGTACCTCTCCAGCACCTCCTTTTTAGGGGCTCTCAAACCATTTGTGGTCAAGAACCAGTTTGGTTTGGTTTTTTGTTCATGGATTTTTTTTTCAGTCCATCATAGACTAGCACTTTTGTAAAACTATAATGAAAATGCATTACTAAAGAAATGCCATTTTGAAAACAAAATATGAGGCCCGTTTTGAAAAATGTTCAGATTCAACAGACAAAATTGCTCTGGAAAATTGCTATAAATGTTTCTAAATACTTCTTTCAAATTTCAGTATTTGTCTTTACTGGCTGATAACAAACATTTGACATGGACCATACTTTAGGCAGCACATCTGTTATACCTCCTTTCTTAAAACACCTAATAACCTTATAGGCATAAAACATCCCTGAGTACTTAAAATCTCTATTTCTTTATATGAATTTTAATTTCCCAGCAAGATTGCCTGTTCTTTGAGTGCCAGGGTCATGTCCACTAGACAGGTGCTTCATAGGGGCTCAAATCCTTGCTGATAATCCAAAGAAAAAATAGGAACATCATTTATTTTGACCTTTTCACAATTTAGACAACTTGATGGTGCATTTCTGAAAACCTGCCTGATGAACACATTTTGTCTTAGCATCATCCCCTATTTGCCTGTCTTCCACCTATGTCTTTGTCTTTTTTACCACCTGCTTCACTTCCATTTAACTGAAATAAACCAGATATAATCAATGTTTCTCTTCCACTGAGGGAGAAGACAGGACAAATCACAGAAAAATCCCATTCATTATAACTGTCTCTACATCGTTACACATTCCAGGAAATGGAGTATGTATACTAAGTTACTTCCGGGGATACTGTTATTCACACCTCTGCATCTCTCTAATGTTAAGCCCCATAATAGCTGCCCCATAATCATTTATGTGAACTGGCTGTAACGTGGGCTCTATCTCAGTTATCTCGAGTCACATCTTCAATCACACCACTCAGCAGGCAAGCGCAGCCATAACCAAAAAGGGGCGATGAGTGGTGGTGCTGTTAGAGGAAGCTGTCTTTGGCTTATTAAGACCAGTGGTTTTCTACCCTGGCTCCTAAACCTAGATATTTTTTAATCCTATTTTTCTGGGATAAAACCTGAGCATCAGTATTTCTCAGGTTCCACAGGTAAGTCCAATGTGCGGCTAGAATGCAAAAACATTGATTTGGACTATTTGGACTATCATCCTATCCACTCCGGTACTAGCAGATGTTCCTTACATTTTTGTTGAGTGGATAAATGTCTCAACCAGCGGTTCAATTCATTGATCAATTATTCAATGGATGGGAATGAGTCTGTAGCAAAAGCGGAGATGGCTTTGACTCAGCCCCCTTAGACCGCTCCAGCATGTATCTTTTCCCAGGGCCCAGCCCTAAGCTCTAGCCAGAAAGCATCCATCTTACAGCCTCTTGACGGTGAGAGAAGGGCTTGTTTCTCCCCTAGGGCACTGGCCCTGGAAAGCACTAGCTTAGCTCATCACCTTTTTCAAGCAGGAAACTCCTGGGCTTTCTTGAACACACACCCAGAAGGTTCCACAAATACCACCAGCCTCCATTCACACAGGATGGGAACATGTTATCTCATCTATTTCATGTTTATTTAATGGTTGTTCTTTGATTGTTTTTCTGGCAGTCCATGGGTCCAGGATGCTATCTCAGACTACAGACTTCCAGAGGCCCAAGAACACTTAGTACAAAGTAACTGGTTTGTAAAACATCTATTATATCAATGCTCTTGTGTGGCTGAAGCTGAGAAAGATGGCAGGTAGGTTGGCAGTGTGTAAGGACAACAGCAGGGGGAGAAAGGAGGAGGGGGAAGGGGAGGGAACAAAGCAATATACAAGGCTAGAAGGGCAAAGGAGATGCTGGCTGCCCACCATGGGCGGGCACCAGTGACACACAGAACTAGGCAATGTCCACACCCCCATCTCAAGGGCCGGGTAACACAGCTGAGCTGAGCTCCACGTTCTCTGCTGAGAATGAACTGTATGCCTGGAGCTGCCCCAGCCTCTGACCTCTGGCTGCTCCCTCAGCTGCTGCTGCAGTTGTTATTTTTAGCTGAAAAAGGCCCCTCCCCAGCCTTCTCCTCAAACTTATTTCTATAACCCAGAGGAGCAGCTGAACTTTCATTCTCCCTCTGGACCCTGAACCTTCCACTCCTCCTTGAGGCTTACACTGAGTCCATTAGGATGCTACATGAGGATATGATCACAGGGTATTTGAGAACTAAGTTGTGAAATGCAATGCTTTTTTATTAAGCCAGGAGAAATTAATTATAAATTAGGTCCAGAGACAGTGGCACTCCCTCAGGTCCCCAAAAGCAGATACTCCCTGGGTCTCTCCTTCCCTGCCTACCTGCATATTATGTGAATGCATCATTAGTATTCACAGGCATTTTCTGGTATGCTTCTGTCTCTCCTACTAAAAGAAGACAAGGAAACAAAGAAGACAAGACACCATTGGAGCACCTCTGTTGGCGGGCACTCTGCTCAAATCTACTTGTGAATTTTCTCACATAAGCCTTACAATCTAAGAGTTTAGTGCTGGGACTCACCAGGGTCATGCAGCTTACAATTAGCAGAGCTAGGGATTCAATCGTAATACTTTGACACTTCAAAACCTGCAGAGGATCATTTTCTAAAATCAAGCCTCACACTACTGTCACCAAAAGAGTAAACTTCCCCCAGCCCTTTATACTATGAGCTTCCTAAGGCAAGAATCATAAAGCTCCATTAGACTGGCACCGTCACTGGGCTCAGTAAACCATGAGGGTTGACTGAACTACCAGTTCCAGAAGAGAGGAAAACATATTTGCCATCCACATGCCAGTGAAATACGAAGAAAAATATGCCCTCCCTTGCTATACCAGCTGCTTAGGTAGTTGTAGAAAGGAAGGAGGGAGGAATCCAGCCAAGAGAGGTGAATTGTGGACCATGTCAGAGTCCACAATAATATTCCTCAGTCCCAGAAGCACCTCCCAACAGGAGGGAATATGAGAAAATGGTTCACTCATTCATTATCCAGTAGGTATTTATTGAGTACCTACTATGTGCCAAGAACTATAATAGGTGCTGGGAATAGAAAAGTAAACAAAGTCAGTTTCTGCCCTCTAACACTAGCAGCAATACAAGGAACAATGCTAGGGTTCAGAGACATCTGTGGCGTAAAGGCATCTTCTGACACACTACCTTAAATTTAGTGCTGAGGGGCTTTTGTGGGAGGAGGAGGAGAAGGAGGACTAAAGGAAACCAAGCTCGTTGCTATGCAACCATGATGATTTATTCTTAGCCCGAGCCAGCAGAGCAGCCTTACTAAGCAGGGCGTAGGTGGGGGGAGGAGACAGGAACAGAGGGAGGCCAGAGGAGTGGAACAGGAGGCAAAGTGGTGCCTCACAGATGCTGCAGAGAATCACGCTGGCAGCAGGCAGTAGGAATATTGTGGGGACAGCCCCAGGAACCACAGAGAGGGCCTCCGACCTGGATGCAAATCCCTTGTTCTTAGGCCTGAAATTAACCTTCAGTTATTATAACCAGGCCTATACTGAATACCAAAAAGGACAAACAACAACGTAAAGGCTGGCATGTTCCCACCTAAGGGAGCACATAATCCCCCAGGACAGTAAGACACAAATGCATAGAAGCAGTCCATCAGCAGGTATTTATTAACACATCCTCCACACTCACTCTGCACAGTGCAGGATGTTGTGGGGGCAGAGGCAGCCTGGGGCGAAGGGAAGGTGCCTGCTGTGTGCTGACAGGCACCTGCTGGAACTCAGGACTGAGCGCTACACCTGGTTTGGCTGCCCGTGGGCTCTGGGCAGCCTGCAGCAAGTCACTGGAGGTCTCTGGGCCTCAGCCTCCTGATCTGGAAAATGAGAGGCTTAAATTTAGCATTCCTTCCAGGTCTGACATGCCTAAGTCTTTGACATTATAAATGCTGCTGAATGTCAGTGGAAGCAGGGTTGAGTATGGAAAGAAACAGTCATGAAAGGCCGCATGGAAGAGGGAAGATTTGAAGATGGAGCTGGGGAGGAAGACTCCAACTAATGTTTATTGCAGGCCTGTTATCTAATGATAAAGGATTTTCAGAATTAATAAAAGCCTACGCTCAGGGAAGTTGAATAATTTGCTCAAAGCCACATAGTTAGTAAGGAGCAAATCCAAGACTCAAACCCAGATCCACCTGGCTCCACACCTGTGTACCTTTCACTGGATCCCACTGCTTCTCTAAGGTGGTTAAGACTTGGATAAGCACGGGTTTCTGGGCAGGCCTGGAGGAAGTAGCCTGGGCAAAGACAATGACAGCCTGAAAAGTAGCCAGGATCATCTGAGGAAGATTTCTGGGGGCTTGGGCAGGGCTGTGAGAGACTGGAGGGTGTGGGAAGCAAAAAGGAGTGCCAGGCAATCCCCTAACACTGCACCGTGCTAAATGCTGTGGGGAAGAAAACCACAAATAAACAGTCCTTGCCCTGAATTAATTTGCAAACAGGGAGATAAAATATGAAAATTAACAATAAGTGAAATGCTATAAAAAGTGCCAAAGAAGGCATACAAAAATAAATCATAGTACAGTGTAAGTAGGGGAACTGCTGCGTCCAATTGTAGTGGCAACAGGAGATTCTGTGGAGGAAGAGGGGTGGATGTGGGCCTTAAAGGACTAAAAGGGGGAACAAGGTGGGGAGGGGAAGAGAAGTAAGAACACTGGGACAGGAAAAATCATCCATGGGAGAAAAGGTGAGAAACACACTCTCTGTGTTAGAAGACAAATGGTGGGAAACACTATAGACCAATCGGGTTGGGCAGAACTGGAGAGCCTAGGCTGATAAAGTGAAGTCTGATCTTAAAGTGAAGGCTTTGAGTCAAGGAAACCAGCAGTGCCCAGAGGGCCAGGGAAGAGACTAACAGGCTTGGAATAATGAGGGTCAGGTCAACGAAACGCCCCTGAAGATGGCAAGGAAGGACTAGCTACCTGGGTATTTCAAGACAAACAGGAAAGCACTAGTGGCTGGGAAGCAGCCAAAGTGGAGGAATCCAAGTTAACCCAAATGTCACACCAAGGAAATGAGAGTGCCATATTCAGAACTAGGGAGGCCCAGCAAAAAAATAAAACTTTGAGGGAGGGAGGTGATGAGGTGGATCAGTTCTGTTTTAGACATTCTAGAAGGCTCCTCCAGGATACCCAAATGAAAAAAAGACCAGGAATCACAAACTCAGGAAAAGGAAACCAGAGGCTGCGGGAGGAGAGTGGGGTTCACCCATCACCCAAGGACGAGATGAGCTGCCCCCACAGAAGGCAGGACAGCTGTCCTGGAACTTGGGAACTGTGTGTCCTGAGGAGAGAAGTCACAAGAAGAATGGAAATGAAATCCCTGAGCAGACTCTTAATTATTCCCATAAAAAGAGCCAGCAATGCTCTCAAACAAGGCCAAGCCTAGAAGAATGGAGTTCACCTCCCTCTTCAAGCAGGAATCCCTTTTGGGCTCTAGTAAAAGATCACCAGCCTTTGCCAGGGACAGAGATTCACAGGGGACCTTGCCCAGCATCTGGGTACAGAGACAAGGGATAAGACTTTGGAGTCAGAAAGATGTGGGTAAAATCACAATGTTTCATCTGAGTGAACATGGGCAAGTTACTCAACCTCTATGAAGGGTGAATAAGACAAGTGTCAAGGGCCTGGCATAGTGCAGGGCACAGAGACAGCATCAGTTAAATGTTAGTTCCTTCCACCCCAACCCTGAGCAGGCCTTTCTCGTATGTTCAGTTTCCACTGATAGTTTGTTTTTTCATTAATATCTACTCAGAAGGCCTAGTTATACTCTCTGGAACAGCACAAATAAGTCAGTTTCTCCTGCCTGCCCAATGTTGATCATGTTTCCCGTAAAGCTGGATTTGGGGTACTTTGAACTGGATTCTATCCTCATGATGAGGTCTGACAGCCATATTGCAGAGAGGGGCTATAATTGCTCCTCTACAGGTGTACCCCAAGACCCTCAAAATATCACCTTCACCTGACTTTCAGTACCAGTAAAAATTCTACCACTAGAGACTTATTTTTTTAGTTTAACAAGCTTCTTTTAAATAACAAACATCCCATGAGGAATAACCCATTGAGTTTTTACCCATCATATGTAACAAAATGATCTTTATGAGTTGTCTGGAGTAGCAAGAATTTTATGTGTTGAGGAGGGGAACATTTCTGAGTTAAGATCACTGATTTAAGTGAGTTAGAAACCAGTTTTACAACTTTACCAGGGATCAGCCCGGATCACTGAATGGAAAGGGGGTCAAAGAAGAGGTAACCCTGCTGCCCAGAATTACACATGATAATGTGGGGCTGTGGATGTACAATATGAAGGTCAAGGGACAGCACCTCTCCAGAGAGCATCATAAGCACCATGAAAAGCCTTCTACCCCTCATGGGAGCAAAGTAAGAGAAGTCAAGGTGCACCAGGGAAGACTGCTGCCAGAGCCAGGAAGTACCTTCAGATGATGCAGAAATTCCCCCTTGTTGCCCAGCTATGCTTTTCTTGTGCCACCAGCACTCTCCTGAAACTATTCCTTCAAAGGTGACCCAAGATCCAACGTCCAACCTCACCCCTCAGAGGATTGAGGGCCTGCACCTCTCTTGAAACCCCTTTGTGACAGAACCCCAGGGGCCCTGGTAGGACCACTCCTGTATTCCTTCCTCTGTGCCCCAAAGCTTTCTTCCTTCCCCTTCCCTGCATTCATCCTGTCCCTAACAAAACAGAAGGACCACTGTCCTGCCATTCTCAGCAAGCAGGAAAGAGTGGTTCTGAAGAGTGTTCTTATGACACAGGGCTAGCCCACAGCCAGTGCATGATCAACTGCACACAGAATCAAGGAAGCTTATGTGTTCAAATGCTGGTCAAAGTGTGGCTCAAGAGGATCACAGCATAGGAAGCTACAGAAGGCTTTGTTTCTAAAGAAGCTTTTACTACAAGCACTTGCTCAGCATGTTTTCTCCAGAGACCAACTTGAAGTGCCATCAACCTCAGGGCCTTTTGTCTCTTCATCACCATGGTTGCCTGTATCCAAGGAGACATTCGCAGAGGACCACATCACCACAGGAAAATTTTCATGAATAGAACCCTGAGGGGAGAAAGCTTCTCTACTACACACTGACTTCCCTCATCTGAACCAGACTCACCAGCCCCTCTCACTACAGGCCCTCCTGCACCCTCCCTGGCCCACTTTTGCCCAATCTGTCCCCTCACTCTCCCCAATAAGCAGGGAGCTCTCTGAATGCCAAAGCCATGATAAAGAGTCACACATTGGTCCTGAGTCTTCCTCCCTTGTGCCCATCACTCCCCTTCAGCACCCAAGAGAACACTGCCCATAGTGGTACCCCAATTCCTGCTACTGGCTGAGTGATACCCAAAGATGACCAAGAGACCCCAGGAACTTCATGGAAGGAGGAAACCTGACCATACAAGAAAAGGTGGATGAAGAGGAGACAGAAAAGGGAAAGAACTGCAGTGAATCCTTTGTGATCTCAGCAGTTCCACATATGCTGTCTTAGTCACTTTTAATCGTTGGTCCTGGCCCTTATCATTGATATTTACCCCATGGCCTGTAACACCAGATTTGCCCACTAGCATTAAACATGGAGATTTGTCAGATATTCCAAGCACCAGAACCCATGTAAGAAAGTTGCTGAGGCAAAAGAATGCTCCTCTTCAGCATACATACCTGTGGGTGACGCACTGGTGGAGTAGAAAGCAGACACCCTTCCCTTCCCCTACTTACACAGGTCTGATTTCAAAGTTGGGGGAGCCATGAATGGTTCTAAAAGGGGTAGTGGGAAAGAGGGGGACCCTCTAAAGACCAGCTAAGTCATGGTCTAATGGGCAATCCTACAGGGGGAAAGGGCTTTGCAGTTCTGGTTAAATGCCCAGACCCTGCTGAGCCCAGACAAGGGGAGAGGGGCAGTGAGAAGGTAGTTGGAGGGGAAAGTAGCATGAATTATGGGAAGGGGCTCCCTGAAACCACAGTGCCAGGACACAGCACCCAGGACAGGCCCTTGAGAGACCAACCTGCTGGGGCCACTCAGAGATGTCCTGACTGTTCTGACCTCCCTTGTTCTGCATCATTCCTACCGAGTCCCACAAAGCCACCAACTGCACAGAAAACCCTAGGATCAAGTGGCCATGTCCCAGTGATAGTCAGGCGAGACTATGTCCCTCTACCGCCCTCAGCAGACACCATTCCATTCAGATAGCCATCTTGGCATCCCGGGCATCCAGCCACACCCAGAGTATCTGTTTAGCCCTTTCCCTTCCCTGGACCTCAGTCTTCTCATCCCTAAGAGGAAAAAACTTCCTTCTGCTCCTTCCAACCTCCAATATTTCTGGAAAAGATTAGAATAAAATGAAATCTTGTCTGTGAGAACTCCTTGGAGAAACTCTTTTAAAAAGTAATCACCCAAAGGTCGCTGGTTCAATTCCCAGTTAGGGCACATAAGCAGGTTGCAAGCCAGGTCTCTAGTCAGGTCCCCAGCTGGAGGCAGGTGAAAGGCAACCAACCATACATTGATGCTTCTCTCCCTTTCTCCCTCTCTCCCTGCCCTTCTCTCTGAAAATAATGAATAAAATCTTCAAAAAAAAAAAGTAGTAATCAGGTCCTGACAAGGTGACTCAGTTGTTGGAGCATTGTCACGTGCACCAGAAAGTTGCAAGTTTGTTCCTAGTCAGGGAGGGCATAGACCTAGGTTGTGCTTTTGATCCTTTGTTCAAGTAACTGATCCGTTTCTCTATCACATCAATATTTGTCTCTCTCTGCCTTTCTCTCTCCTTAAAAATAAATAAGCATATCCTTAGGTGAGGATTTAAAAAGGATGTAATCATTGCCAACCGCCAGAAGGCAGAGGTCCTCGAGGTAGTCCCCAAGAATTCCCTCTCTCATGCTTTGAGAGAGAAACAGGACAATTCAGAACAAGGTTTCTTACATTCATTTCTCCCTTTCCATCCACACCCTTGCTGTTGCTTCCTACAAACATCCATTGAAACCTGACTGAACTATTCACACATCAGGAGCCACACTCCACACATTCACTCACTTCATACCCACTGTATGCCTCATGCCCCTCCTGCCAGGGCCAGCAGACCTGCCTGCCCCAAAGCCTTCCCCAATGACACAGCCAACAGGACTCTTCCCCCCAAATTAAGGAACTCCCACTTTCACCAACCATTTGACATATCACATGCCATTTTATCATTACATTTTCTCCCAAAAAAGTCCATGTGCTTCTAAAATGATGAAACATTGAAAAGTATTACTTTATTATATAATCAATTCAATAAACATTTCCTTGAAGGTTATTATGTGTTGGGCA
Source organism: Noctilio leporinus (assembly GCA_004026585.1). Classification (NCBI taxonomy): domain Eukaryota; kingdom Metazoa; phylum Chordata; class Mammalia; order Chiroptera; family Noctilionidae; genus Noctilio; species Noctilio leporinus. Next base: position 10,296 of record PVIW01013924.1, on the reverse strand, counting down.
CTACCTTGGGATTTGGGGATATGCTGGTTAACTGGACAGATAATCAATGCCCTCAAGGAGCTTCCGTACTAATTAAGGAGGCACAGTAAACAAGCCCCACACAACATCCATAAAAGTGTTGGGCACATGGTAGGCACTTATGTGAGTATTTAAGTTGATTTTCAAAAATATTCACTGTGCAGCAAAACCAGGTGACATGAGTCTTCAAGTGTTCAAGCATGTCCATCCAGAAAGAGAATGGAACTTCCTCACACCCTCTGCTTATTCACCATCACAGCTCTCTCCCACCCCACCCCTTCTCTGGCCTTAAACAACCTTTCCAATTACCCAAACTCTCACAGATGCTCCTCCCCACTACCCCCTCCCCTACTCATCCAGGATGGTTCAGGACCCCACTCCCCCACTCCCCCACTGCTGAGAGCACTAAGCCAGGTTTCCATAACTAGAGCCTTCTGACTTTCCTGTGGAGCACAAGTAAGGTTTAACTTTAAAGCAGTGTCACCATATTTATAACAGATACTCTGGGATGTGCCCATCTGTGGCCTTTCCCAGGTTGTACCCTGCGCCAGGAGTCTGTCCTGGGTTGTAACTCCGGGATCTCCTAGCCATCTTGAACTACTATCCAAAATTTCTATGCTCCAATAGCCACTAGGTTTCCTGAAACTAGTATTATCTCTACTAAGAGGAAACAGTAAAGGCCAACAAGCCTTATCCTCCTCCCCAAAGTCCAGTAAACATCAGGTCTACCCCACTGGTCTTCCCAAACTCCTGGAGAGTCGGCCTACTGTCACAGCTTGGCTACAGACAGGTTAGGGTTCAAATCCTTGGGAGGCTGGGTAATGTGCCCAATTCACTCAGCATTTCCTGAGGGCCTACTCTTGTTTTAAGGGACCAGGGGCTCTCCAAGTGTGGTCCTCACTCCAGCAGCATCAGCACAAGGAACTTGTTAGGAAGATAATCTTAAACCAACCCTAAGCTGAATCAGAAATGCTGGGAGTAGAATCAGCAATGAGTGTTTTGATAAACTCTCCAAGTGATTCTGATGCACACTCAAATTTGAGGACCACTGATCTTGGCCCTGAGGATACACAAAAACAAAAACCCTACAATCTAGACCAGCAGTTCTCAGTGTTGGCTGCACATTAAAATCACTTGGGGAGCTTTTAAAATTACACCGAAGCCTGGGCCCATCCCAGACCAGTTCCATTAAAATCTCTAGGAGTTTGCAAATGCTTGTAATGCAATGTGCTCAGTATAAAGACTGAATGAGTGTGCTGGCAATTGAGAAGGGAGAAGGCAGTGAGGAGGTCAGGACAAGTGGTTTCACTACCTATGCCTCCGCTTTTTCATCGGTAAAATGGGGATTGTACTGTCCAACTTACATATGATGATATGCTGTATGTAAATGCCTGGCATACAGTAGGTGCTCACTGTGCATGAGTCCCCTCCCTGGCTGACCCAGAGCTCAGCAACTGGACTCACCTGTTTAGAATGTCTGCGTTTTTCATCATCAAGGACCCCACCCTTCCAAGGAAAACCCTCCTGAATGCTCACAGCATTGGGCAACGGCTCTCTTCAGCAGCCCTTTTGACATTTCCACTGCCTTCAGTCACTGTCCTGAAAGACAGCCTGCGATCTCCAGAGAAATGCTCACAGCCCAGGCTCCGCTCTAACAGCACCCTCCCCCCAACTCTTTAAAACAAAACAAAACAAAAAACAGCTCTTTAAAAACAACTTGAAAAGTGCCACCTGAATTATACTGGGAACACAGTGTCCTGTTCCTGCCTCCCTAAAACTTTTTTCCTACAGATGTAGGCAGGTCCACAGGCTCAGGATGAGCTCTTTCGGCACCAGGCAGGCCTCCGTAACACAGAATCTTGCACAATTCAGTCTCCCTCCCAGCAGCGTCCTAATACAGGTCTACAGCGGACCTGGCAACAGCCTCGAATTGATCTGCCCCTCCCTTCCCACAAGGCACAGGAGAAGGTCTGCAGTGACAGAGGGTGTCTTGGGCCTCCCACAGTGCTGCAGCCCCAGAAGGCGCCTCTGAACAGAGAAATAGGGACTGTCGTTGTAGCTGCCCCTTTGGGTACTGTGCCTAACCAGCAGCTGCTAAAAACAATTTTTGTCTTTTTTGGAATAGCCTTAACTTTCATTTTAAGATGAAAACAGGCAAATTATGTCATTACTTCATAGTTAAACCCTGCTCTTTTTTTTAATACTAAACACACCATCACTCAGCTTGCCTAGATTTGGTTCTTTCTTCCTTAGATTTCCCCAAATGAAGCTGGGCTGTTTCCAAAAATCAAAGTAGCATTTGAAGAACAAAGTATTGTCACCATTAAGGAAAACTGAGGAAAAACAGAAACAAAACAACAACCTGCACCACCAGACTGGAAAACAGCTCCCAGGATGCAGATCCCACCCAGTTTTGAGCATGGGGGCACCCCCAGCACTGGCTCCTTCAGGGTCCTGCTTTGAAAGGAGGATCAAAGCTGCTTAGTGAAGTGGTCAGTCATGCCACCATCTATGAGGGGCTTTGGAAACCAAACTCGGGCATCAAATAAGGGAGTGGCAGAGGAGACACAGAGAGAAGGGATTTGACTTGAGAGAAAAGAGTTTACGCACTCTAGAAGCAGGAACCAGGACTAGTCTCCAAGGAGGTGGAGGTTGCCAGGGGAGAAAGGGTATCATCAGAAGCCGCTGCCTGGCCCAGTTTCCTGCTCTTGCCCCACAGAACCCCCACAGAAGAATATGGAACATGAGACAGAACAAAACTCTCTGCAGAACAGCAAAATTAAAGGTGCCACACAGTTTTTCCCCAATTCTTTGAACAGTAGTGCTAGGGCCTAAATTCTTTCCAGATATTAGTGTCACCCTCTCCTAGAACCACCAACCTTCCTCGCTTCCTTCCCCAGTCCTGCCACATGCAAAATAAGACCTGTCCAGGCTGGCCAGAGGAGAATGAGATATTTTCTCTTAGCTCTGTATTTTCATTCAGCCTTAAAATGCTCTGCTAGGCAGGAAGCCCACAGTGTGTCATGCTGTACCCTGGAGCTCACTTCCCCATGCTGGTGGCTCTTTCTTCATTGGACTCCTGCTTTGCACACCATCTTTCTCACTGGCTTGCATGCCAGACCTTGAAGGACTCTGCAAGCACTTCCCTAGCTGCCAACACAACCCTTAAGGAAACATAGCCTAAAACAACATTACCAATGCTCAGCTCTGCTCAGTAAGGCCTGCTGAGCTGGGGATCCAATGAGGAAAGTGAGGCAGGAGGACAGAGAAATGGTTGTGTCATCAGGTGATGCCTAGTGATCTGCACTAACAGTGGAATAAGATGCTGGGTAATCAAAATTATGGGTACTCAATGGATAATTCAGAATGTATAACACTGTTTTTAGGAAACCATGTGATTTTTCACAGTAGAGTTGCAAAAAATATATTTGTTCGAAAATTAATTTTTATTTCCTGAACACAAAGACCAGGAAGGACAGAAACAGTCACATGAATTTTAAACAGGGTTTAAAATTGACCATACATAGCCCTGGCTGGTGGCTTAGTGGATAAGGCACCAGCCTGCGAACCCAAAGGTCGCTGGTTCAATTCCCAGCCAGGGCACATACCAGGTTGCAAGCTAGGTCTCCAGCGAGATCCATGACTGAAGGCAGGTGAAAGGCAACCATACATTGATGTTTCTCTCCCTCTCTGCTTCTCTCCCTTCCCCTCTCTCTGGAAATGATAAATAAAATCTTTTAAAATAAATAATAAAATAAAATAAAATTGACCATATATTTCACATACAGAAATTATTAAGAATTGGCTACTTGGGAAAGTCACATAGGAAATTAGAGCTGAGAGGGATCTAAGACAAATCTAAGCCCCCTTTTACAGACTAGAACATGAAGGCCCAGGGCAGTAAAGTGATTGCTCATATCACACAGCCAGAACTAGAACTGGACCAACTAAGCATAGCACTGTTCACCTGACCATATTAGCTCACGGGCCTCACCTTGAAAAGAACCATCATCCTGAACCTCTGCTGTTGACAGTGCGTGGACTGGACCCTGCCTGCAGGCTTCCTGACAGTGGCTGCTTTTGTAATCACTGTATTTCTCTACACACAAGTCACCCTCATGTGCTACTTGACTGTCCCAAGCCAAGTTGCAAATTGATGATTCATAAATCACTGCCCAATTCTTTGAAATCACAGCATGGTCTTTGACAGCAGCACCTTATATGATTCAAATCAGTTGCTGCCATCAACTTCATGTAGTTCAAGTATAATAATATTCTTGATATGTGGGTGGCCCATTTGATTTTTTCCCAGAAATCTTTGACATGTTGTACCTAACATGATGTTTAGCAAACCCCACGGAGTAAAGTCGGAGAAGGGATTGAGATGTCTGTTTCTTAGAATTCCCTGGACTAACCCATAAGTGAAGAGCCAGTGGGTAGAGCTGAGAGACTGTGGCTAAGGTCTCCTGACTCCCAGACCCGAGCAGCTTCCAAAGCAAGCTGGGAACAGGACAAAGTAACTAAAATTCAAAGACGCGTTAGTAGCAAGAGCCATAAAAATAGTCTGTTAACATGCAGGCAAGTAGAAATTGCAGGGGCTGAAGCAAACTACTCAGACTCATACTTCATTAATACGTCCTTTTTCTCTAATTTTTTTCTTTTTTATTATTATTACTTTTTTGCTTATTAAAAATATATAACTTACACCGGTCTGCGAACCCAAAGGTTGTTGGTGTGATTCCCAGCCAGGGCACATAACCAGGATGTAAGCCAGGTCTCCAGCAAGGTTTGTAGCTGGAGGCAGGTGAAAGACAACCAACCATACATTGATGTTTCTCTGCCTTTAATCTTCCTTCCCTGCCCTTCTCTCTAAAAATAATAATAAAATCTTTAAAAAAAACAGGATAATTTCCACACAATAAAGGATACAACTCTTAAATGAAGAGCTGGGTAAATTTTTGTGTGTATACACACACACACACACACACATACACACACACTGATGCAAACCACCATCTAGATCAAACTTAGAACATCAACAGCTTCCCAAAAGATTCCCTCATCTACCTTTCAATCAAGAACATCTGGGAACTTCAAAGAAAACTACAAAGAACTGCAAGGCAACTACAATGAACTTACTGAGAACTAAACCAGCATCAAAAAGGACATAGAGCCCTGGCTGGTAACACAGTGGTTAAGGCGCCGGCCTGCGAACCCAAAGGTCACAGGTTTGATTCCCCAGCCAAGGGCACATAACCAGGTTGCAAACCAGTTCTCCAGTCAGGTCTGCGGCTGGAGGCAGGTGAAACGCAACCATACATTGATGTCTCTCTCCCTCTCTGCCTCTCTCCCTTCCCCTCTTCCTAAAAATAATGAAATAAAATCTTTAAAAAATAAATAAAAAGGACATAGAAACGATCAGTAAGAATCAAGAGGAAATGAAGAACACAATCTCAGAACTAAAGAACACAATGAAGAAATTCAAAGCAAGTTGGATGAAGCTGAGGACCAGATCAGCAAACTGGAGGGACAACAGGGGAAAAAATAACCAGACATTGCAACAAAATGAACAAAGACTGAAAATGAATGAAGAGGTTTTAAGAGAGATACAGGAAAACATGAAATGCAAGAACATACGTATCAGAGGGAAACCAGAAGGAGAAGAGAAACAAGAGATAGAAAACCTGTTTGAAAAAGTAATGACAGAAAACTTCCTAAAATGATGAGCAAAAGGGTCACTAAACTTCAGGAGGCACAGAAGGTCCCAATGAGGATAAATCCAAACAGAATCACTCCAAGACACATCACAATTAAAATAGCAAATTTCAAAAACAAAGAGAGAATCCTAAAAGCATCAAGAGAGAAATAGCAAATAATATATAAGGGGGCTCCAATTAGTTATCAAACAATTATTCAACAGAAACAATACAAGCCAGAAGGGAATGGCAAAAAATACTCCAAGTAATGAAAAACAAAGACCTGCAACCAAGAATACTCTACCCAGCAAGGCTCTCATTCAAAATGGAAGGTGAAATAAGGAATTTCCCAGATAAAAGAAGGCTAAAAGAATATACCTCCACCAAGCCAGCATTGCAAGAGATGCTAAAAGGCCTGCTTTAAAAAGATGTGGAAGCAAAGACAGAGAGAAATACAGAAACAATGGGGGGAAACGTCAATGAAGAATTATCTCTCAATAATAACCTTAAATGTAAATGGATTAAATGCACCAATAAAAAGACATAGGGCAGTTGAATGGATAAGAAAACACAACCCACACATATGCTGTCTGCAAGAGACCCACCTCAGAACAAAAGATTGACACAGACTGAAAGTGAAGGCATGGAAAAATATATTTCAAGCAAATGGACATAAAAAAAGGCTAGGGCAGCAATACTTATATCAGTCAAGACAGATTTCACAATGAAGGACATAAAAACAGACAAAGAAGGACATTTCATAAGACTTAAGTGGATAATCCATCAAGAAAATATAACCCTTATAAATATATATGCACCCAACCTAGGAGCACCCAGATATATAAGGAAAATCTTGAAAGACTTCAAGAAGGATATAGACAGCAACACACTAATAATAGGGGATTTCAATACCACATTAACAACAATGGATGGATCTTCCAAGCAAAAAAACACCAAGGATATTATGGTATTTAACAACACTCTAGATGAAATGGAATTAACTCACATATACAGAACTTTTCACCTCAAAGAAGCAAAATACACATTTTTCTCTAATGCAGATGGAACAGTCTCAAAGATAGACAACATGGTAGGACACAAAACAGGCCTCCACAAATTCAAGAAAATGGAAATCATACCAAGCATCTTCTAAGATCATAATGGCTTGAAACTAGAAACCAACCTCAAGGAAAAAATCAAAAAACAATACAATTCATGGAGACTGAATAAAACGCTATTAAGGAAGGAATGGGTTAAGAATGAGATGAAAGAAGAAATTGAAAAGTATCTGGAAACAAATGAAAATGAATTCACAACACCCCAAAACCTATGGAACACAGCAAAGGCAGTCCTCAGAGGGAAATTAATAGCAATACAGGTCTACCTAAAAAGACTAGAAGAAACTCATACTAACAACCTAACCATAAAGCTTCAAGAACTAGAACAGCAACAACAAAGGCCAGAGCAAACAGAAGGAAGGAAATTATCAAGATCAGAACAGGATTAAATGACCTAGAGACTAAAAGCACAATGCAAAAGATCAACAAATCCAGGAGCTGGTTCTCTGAAAAGATAAACAATCTTGACAAACCATTAACTAGACCAATCAAAAAAAACAGAGAGGACCCAAATAAACTAAATCGGACACGACAGAGGAAGTCACAACTGATATCACAGAAATACAAAGGATTGTAACAAGTTACTACATACAACTATATGACAAGAAACTTGACAACCTGGGTGAAATGGACAAATTTCTGGAAATGTATAACATACCAAAACTCAGTCAAGAAAAAGCAGAAAGCCTGAATAGACCAATAACAACTAGTGAAATTGCAGAAGTAATCAAAAAGCTCCCAGCCCACAAGAGCCCTGGACCAGATGGCTATACAGGTGAATTTTACTAAACATTTAGGAAAGAACTAATTCCTATCCTTCTCAACCTATTCAAAAATATCCAAGAAGAGGGAAGACTCCCAAACTCTTTTATGAGGCCAGTATTATTCTAATCCCAAAACCAGGTCAAGACACACAAAAAATAAAACTACAAGCCAATATCTCTGATGAACTTAGATACGAAAATTCTAAACAAAATATGAGCAAACCAGATCCAGCAATATATTTTAAAAATTAGGCCCTGGCTGGTGGCACAGTGGATAAGGCTCCAGCCTGTGAACCCAAAGGTTACTGGTTTGATTCTCAGCCAGGGCACATAACTAGGTTGCAAGCCAGGTCTCCAGCCAGGTCCATATCTGGAAACAGATGAAAGGCAACAATACACTGATGTCTCTCTCCTTCTCTGTCTCTCTTCCTTCCCCTCTTATTCAAAATAATAAATAAAATATTTTTTAAACTATTATACATCATGACCAAGTGGGATTCATCCCAGGGATGCAATGATGGTTCAGTATTAGCAAACCAATAAATATTATACACCACATAAACAAACTGAAAGACAAAAACCATATAATCATATCAATAGATGCTGAAAAAGCATTTGATAAAGTACAGCACCTTTTATGATAAAAACCCTCAGCAAGATGGGGATAGAGGGACCATACATCAACATAATAAAGGCCATATATGAGAAGAAACCTGCAGCTAACATCATAATCAACTGGCAAAAACTGAAAACCTTTCCCTTAAGATCAGGAAACAAGGCAAGGGTGTCTACTCTTTCCATTTCTATTCGACATAGTCTTGGAAGTTCTGGCCATAGCAATCAGACAAGAAAAAGGAATCAAAGACATGCAAATGGGAAAGGAGAAGGTAAAACTGTCATTATTTGCAGATGGCATGATAGTGTACATAGAAAACCCTATAGACTCGACTATAAAACTACTCCACCTGATAATTGAATTTGGTCTTATAAGTAAGATACAAATAAATGGAAGCATATACCATGTTCATGGTTAAGAAGAATTAAAATCATTAAAATGTACACACTACCCAAAGCCATCTACACATTCAATGCAATTCCTATTAAAATACCAAAATCATATTTCGCAGAATAAGAACAAACACTTAAAAATTCATATGGAGTCAAAAATGACCCAGAATAGCTACAGCAATCCTGGGAAAGGAGAACAAAGTAGGAGGAATCACATTACCAAATATCAAGCTAAATTACAAAGCCATAATAACCAAACAGTCTGATACTGATGTAAGAATAGACAAACAGATCAATGGAACAGAATAGAGTGCCCAGAAATACACCCAGGAATCTATGGGAAACTAATACTTGACAAAGAGGGAAGGAACATAAAATGGAATGCAAACAGCCTCTTCAACAAGTGGTGTTGGGAGAACTGGATAGGGACATGCAAAATAAATGAAACTAGACCACCAACTTACACCATACACCACAGTAAACTCAAGATGGATAAAAGACTTAAACATAAGCAGTGCCACCATAAAAGCCCTAGAGGAAAACATAGGGAAAAAATTGCAGATATGGAGAACCAAGATGGTAGAGGAGTAAGTGGAGCTACACCAATCTCCTCCCAATACCAAACCGTAATTACAACTTAATTGGGGAGAAATCATCCAGAATAACCAATAGAACACCAACTGGAGAGAAGCCTTATTACCAGGGACAGAACAGAAGAGCCCATTCATCAATCACAATGTGACCAGTAGGAAGTGCGCAGATGGAGAAGGCTGCTGGGGCTCCCATGCCTGGCAACTGAAGGGACAGAGAAACATCTAAGTAGCAGGGGGCTCCACCTGAGAAGGGTGGGATCTAAACCCCCAACTTGGCTTCCCAGCCTAGAGCAACAAAACTGAGAGTAAAACAGCACCCAGCTATGAAAAGCAAAAAGCTGCCAGGTTTAGCCCACTTTAAGAAGTGAAACTGAGTTCCTAAAGGGACCACGCACAAAACCCTAGACTCCAGCAGAGAAAAGGCAGAGTGGCTAGAGAAGCTTTCGGAAAGTTTGGATCAGTGGGTTTAGGGGAAGAGCTGAGGGAGCAGCCCATGAGTCTAGTGCAGACCAATCCCCCATATAGCCGGCAGTCCACTATTTTCCAAAGAGTGGGAGCCTGAGGGGAAGCCACAGCCCCACCCATAGGAATTAATCCACCCCACCCCACCTAAACCTGACCTCAGATCACAGGTTGATTGGATTAACAACTGTTTCACCTGCCCCTCCCACAGGTGCCTAAAACTGACCACTGATCACAGACAGATTAGATTAACAACTAAAGGAGACAAAGACAGTGTATCTCTGGTAGTCTCTAACTGGCTGATTAGGCCCAGACTGGGACACCAGATGACATCACCAAGCACAGATTCAGGAAATTTTAAAAAGTGCACCTCTACACCACAGAAGGTCACACCACTAAGTAAGTCAAAGCAGACCAATCGAAGAAGCAGAAACTAATAAGAGCCACCTAAAATGGGAAGACAAGGGAATGTCTTCCCTTGTCAGCAAATGGAAAGAAGGAATCCCCAGGAAGAGTGCAAAATGAAATAGAGGCAAGCACACTCTCAGACATGGAACTCAAAATAATGATGATAGAGAAGCTCAATGAGCTCAGCGAGCTCAAAGAAAACTACAAACAACTCCAGGGGAACAATGAA
>PVIW01013923.1:0-25389 GCA_004026585.1 Noctilio leporinus | reverse complement strand
GAGGGGGGCAAAGGGGGGGGGGAAACTGGGACAACTGTAATAGCAAAATACATAAAATATATTTTTAAAAAATCCTTAACAGATTACTATCAAATAGAAATCAGCAACTTTATTCCCAAGTTGCAAGTTTGGTTCAATATTAAGAATCAATCATATAAAACTAAACTAACCTAATTTCTTTTTATATTTGTTCTCCAGCAACTATATTAACGCAGAAAAATTCTATATTGGTTTTAAAAGAGCATTTATCTAGGATTTGTAACATAACTGCTCACTTACCTAAAAGCTTATTTCTATTTGTCCATAAATTTGGGCAATCCAACAGCTCACTAGAAAAACTAAGGATGAAACAAAAAATATAAAACAAAACAAAAGGTATATTGATGAGGCCATATTTCAAAAAAGACATGTTTCATCAATCAAGATCATTTTTAAAGAAAAAACACTAAGAAATTGAATTATGTTCAGCAAAGGACAACTAGAAGGTTAACATGTGAATTCTATCTTATGAAGTAAACCAAAGGAAACTGGGATACTCAACTTGAAGAAGAAAAGTTCCAAGGAAAGCATGAGCGATGCAGTCAGGCAGCTGAAACATGCTTGAGTAGAAAGGGTGGTGCTGTGGTCCAGAGCCAATACTAAAACAAATGAAAGGGAGTGAAAATGGGATTTCGTGTTAAGTACAGAAAAATATTCCTAACAATTAGAACTGACAAAACTTTCTTTTGAATTAGTGAGTTTTGTATCTGCAAAAATACTTAAGAAAATTCTGGCAAAGCACCAAGATGGTTATTATAGTGGGATTTCCTGTATGGGTTGGAGATGCGGCTAGCTGACACCCTAATATCCCTTCCAACACAAAGAGTCTATGATTTTGTAGGAGCAAGGTGCCAGATGAGTGATTTTGAACTCATTGATGTCTTAAGCGCTATGTCTAGCCTGAATTGTCCTGTGGCTTAATTTCAATGGCTTCAATTAGATAAAGTAGAGATAAGGTTTGAGTGGTAAATCTTTACAGTAACATGATTTGAGATACGAGCTTGACAATCCTGTCTCTGCTAGTCTACTAAAAAGTATTTCAGGAGCCATACAAACAGCTCTCCCTATTTTCCCCTATTTTTAAATGAGTTTTATGTTAATTCTTCAGAATTCTGGAATCTCTAATTATCCAAGGTGTATATGACAGTGAAGAGCTAATTATTGTCTCTTTTTTTTAAGGCAAAGGATTCAGATTATATAATAAATCTGGCCCTGGCTGGTGGCTCAGTAGAATGGCGCTGGCCTGTGAACCCAAAGGTCATTGGTTTGATTCCCAAGTTAGGGCATGTAACCAGCTGGCAAGCCAGGTCTCCAGCCAGCTCTGTAGCTGGAGGCAGGTGAAAGACAACCACACATTGATGTTTCTCTCCCTCTTTGCCTCCCTCCCTTCCCCTCTCTCTAAAAATAAATACATAAAAATCTTTTTTAAAAAATCTATCATTTGCCTCTGGTGCCAGGCCAAGTCATGGTGTTCTTACTTAAATTACAGCTTTACCTTTAATGGTATTGATTGCTGTTGTATTCCTTCAGCTGTCTTCTCAAACCTGTACGGTTTAATGTGTCATTTAAATCAACACACAACCACCAGAAAGAGGGGTTTGGGTATTAGATCAAGAGTCAATCTTGTAGAAAGATTAGTTTGGTCCACTCTCAGTTACAAGTCCCAGAACAATCAGAGTCAAATCTCCCTCCATACCTTTTGATATGTAGCCTACACTTAAAAAAACTCAAAATAAAACAGTATACATTCAAAATTAAGTGAATTTAATTTACTACTAAGAAATTAATTATTATTTCCTTTTTTAGATATGACCACTGAAATTTAAAGGGTTACATAGCCTGTCTCTAAACTTGTTTGCAAGAAGCAAAACTGAAATTTGCTACCCCAAAGCACATTGACCCTGGAAACCAAAGAGTTCTAGAATTATGGCCAGGCAGGAGTAACAGAGAAACAAAACTTTAATTCCTGGTTTGACTTTGGTACTACTTGAGTGTATAGATATATATGTGAGTGTTTTTCCATTGGGAACAAAAACATCAATGCTATGATGTATACATTTTATTATAAAAGAATTCTATTTCAGATTATTTTGATAGTTTTACTTTTAGCACCTGCATTTTTATTGCTGTTGATTTTGTTTTGCTTCTCAAGAGTAGTGTAAAAGCAGAGATTTTATTCAGCTCTTCTTAATGGATATGGTATAGCTAAAGATCTGAACTCATGCCCAGCTGATAGAAACTGTCTCCAAGTGCAAATGCCTTAACTACTTTTCTCCTTATTGAAATATTTGTACAGTTGAACAGAAAAAGACTTAATGCAAAACCAATATCTGAATTATATATTTCTTAAGCCCCTTTCCATAGTGCACTAATCAGTTTTGATGAGATGACAGCTAGAGAAATGTCCCTTAAGAACAATAGAACAGAGGCCAGTAATTAGACAGTGGCTTGGAAATAAGGTTTGTTCCTTATGAGACAAGTGATCAGAAACTGTACGGGAAGTCCAGAGAGACTGAGTAGCAAGTGGTGGTGACTGGCTGCTTCCTTTGCTTCTTTGGGCTGAAAAATTCAAGCCTTCTGACCTCATCCTCTTTACCTCTCATTTTTCATGCTACTCGCTTCCTATTAGCCCACTTTCCTACTACACTAATCTGCTGGCCATTCTTAGGACATGATTTTTTTTTTTTTTTTTTTTCGGTAAAAGCACATAACATAAGATCTACCATTCTAAAACAATTTAAATACAGTGTATACAATAGAGTATTGTTAATTACAGGCACAATGCTGTACAGACCTACAGAACTTACTCATCCTGCATACCTAAAATTATACCATTTGAACAGCAATTCCCATTTTCCCCTCCCCGCAGGTCCTGTGAACCACCATTCCCCTGCCTGCTTCTCTTCTCGAGTTTGATTGCTTTAGATATTCCACAGAAGTGAAACTGTGCATTATTTGTTCTGTCACTGGCTTATTCTGCTTAGCATAATGTCCCCCCAAATCATCCACATTATTGTACATTGCAGGGTTTCCTTCCTTTTGTTTTAAGGGTAAATAATATGAGGTCTGTCCCAAAAGTATTGGCCATGTAAACTGTTTTAATTACATTGACAATGGCTTAATATTTTGGGGACAGACCTCATGTTCCATTTTATGTATATATCACATTTTATTTACCCATACTTCTATCACTCAATGGACATTTAGGTTGTTTCCACATCTTGGCTATTGTAAGTAATGTTGTAATGAACATGACTTCTGAGATCCTGATTTCAATTATTTTGGATAAATACCCAGAAATGGATTGCTAGGTAACATGGTAGCTCTATTTTAATTGTATGGAAACCTCCAAAATTATTTTTTAATATCTGTACTATTTTTCATTTCCCAACCATATAAAGATTCTAATTTCTCTACATCCTCATCATTTTTTTTTTTTATATTAGCCATCCTAATAGGTGTGAGGTGGTAGTTAATGGTGGTTCAATTTGCATTTACCCAATGGTCAGTGATGTTAAACATTTTTTAAGATACTTGTTGGTCATTTGTATATCTTCTTTGGAGAAGTGTCGATTCGAGTGCTTTATTCACTGTTTAAATACAATTATTTGTTTTTCTTGCTGTTGAGTTGTGCAACTTAGATATATGTTTTGGATATTAACCCATGACCAGATCTATGGTCTATAAATATTTCCTCCTACTCCACAGGTTGCCCTTTCACTTTGTTGATTGTTTCTTTTGCTGCGTAGAAGTTATTTAGTCTGATGTAATCCCTTTGGCCTATTTTTTTTTTTATTGCCTGTGATTTTGGCGTCATGTCCAGGAGATTATTGCCAAGACCAATGTCATGAAGCTTTTCCCCTATGTTACCTCCCAGTAGTTTTAGCTTCAGGTCTTATACTTAAGTCATTAACCAATTTTGAGTTGATCTTTGTATATGGTATAAAAATTCAATATTATTTTGTTTGATTAAGGAAACTCTGTCCTCTTTTTCTGCCAAGTATCTAAATATCCTTCCTCTTCCCTGATATCACTACTGTGTTACCCATAGTCAAATTGGTAGGACCCTGTGCTTACTTCAAAACATACAACACTCTATTGTAATTATTGTTGTACTAGCATGCTTTTTCCCATTGGACACTAACCTTAGTTTGCTAGAACTTAGCACATTAACTGAAACATAGTGGGCAAAACAAATAAGAAAGATGAAGCATATCCTTTAGATACATTCTTTTTCTTTGTGAGAAACAGCAGCCTAGAACTTGGATTCTAGTAGAGCAATACCACCAACTAGCTGCATAAACTTGCATGAAGTCACTCGCTGCTTCTCACTTTCCATCTATAAATGAGGTTATTTGATTAAATCATGATTGGTCAACATTTTCAGTTAGCAGCAATACTCTTTTTACACTGGAATCATGTGTAAAGCCCAAATAAAACACCGGTGCCATTCTTCATTAAAAAAAGGCCAGAGCCCTGGCAGTGTAACTTCTCCTTTCCCATTGCTCCACCCTCACCCACTCCATTCTTGGAGCACAGTTTGAAAACCATAGAACTAGGTGATTTGTAAGATTCCAACCATCTGTAACACTCTTAGATTATTTATGCAGTGAATTACATAAATTCACTGCTGTACCCCTTTCCCAGACCCTGACTAGGTTTTATTTTTGTTAGCCTAACAGAGTAAGGAAGTCAAGTTATTCTGGAAATCAATAGCTTTGTTTTGGCATCCAGAATATTTGTTGGCTGGTTTATTAGGGTCTGTATTCTGTCTTGCTAATGAAGAAAAAGAATGGTATGTGTATCTTGGCTTTGAAATTGGAATATCATTTTAGAATTCTGTGTGGGATTAAGATGTAAAGTGGTGGCCAAGTGCAAGGGGCAGAAAAAAATTTAAGTGACCCTGTATGTGTAGTTTTTAATTTCTTGTGGTTTCTGAAAGGTGCTATATAAAATTATTATTGACCTGAGTACTCAGTTAAATTCTGCCACAGAGGGAATACCAATTTACATTTTGGTGGTAAGGGGGAGTAATTAAACTAGAGTAATATGAGATTACTGTTTTTAACTTGCATCTAGTTGGTTGTTTGATTTATAGGAAAGATAAGATTATTTTACAATTGACTGGAGACAGATATAAATAGCTATAAAATTTTGCCTCTCTTTAAGCTACAATTCCTGTTACTATTAATTATATGTCAGAACCATTTATCAATCTTCTTTTAAGGATCAGGCTTTATATACCTAATGACTTCTAGTCCTTACAGTCTCATGAGATTAATACTATTCTTCCCATAGTACAAGTAAAAAACTGTATCTCAAATATGTTTTAAAATTTACTGAAGTTCAGTTCAGACCAATTCATCAAGGTTGTGAGTTTGATCCCCAGTCAGGGCACATACAAGAACCAACTAATGAATGCATAATTAAGTGGAACAACAAATCAGTTTCTTTCTCTCTCTCTCTCTCTCTCTCTCTCTCTCTCTCTCTCTCTCTCTTTCCCCCATCCTTATCCTCTCTCCCTCTTTCTCCCTCTCCATACTCATACACACACACATACACATATACACATATACATACACACACACATACACATATACACATATACATGTATATATGTATATATGTATATACACATATATATATATGTGTGTGTGTGTGTGTATGTGTATCCTACTTTTCAAAAAGAAACTTACTGAAGCTCATATGGCACATATAATAGAACTGTCAAAAGTACATGGAATAAACTACATACCTTTTATATCTTTTCATTATGGGCAATGTAAAAACTGAAAATTTTACATCAAGATAAGAAATTAAAACCATACTATCAACTTTGCATTGACTGTAATGAGAAAACTAGTAGTAGATTTGCCTTCTTATAGCATACAACCAGAACATTGCACAAATTATGTAAACAACTATTCCTTGATGTCAAACAACAGGCATGTAATATATGGAAAAGGGGAACAAAAAATTTAAGTCCCACAGTTGTCCACATTTTCCAGCTGAAGACATTTCCTTATCACTACAAATAAAGAGAATAATGGTCTCTCTGAATGGAGACAGCTCTCAGAATTTGGGAAGCTAAGGAACATGTAATTTCCAAGGTCAAGTAATAGAAAGAAAGGATTATGGAGAAAAAAAAAAACATTAATGAATCTGCTTTGTTTCCTCTGAGTATGGCTGAACATGAAGCTGCACATGTATTATGTAAGAATACATGAGACCAAACAAATACTAATATATAGAAAGAACAACTTATGATGCCAGTTGGGATACTGAGAAGATCAAGGGAAACAATATGTAAAGTATATGATTGTCTAACCACTAAGCTCTATACCTGACCAATCTAAATATAAACAAACAAACAAAACAAATAAGTGCAATTACCCCAAGGTTGAAAGCTGAACACTCTCTGTAGCTCACACAGGGCTGAAAGAATTTCAAGATCTAACCATTAGGAGTAGAGAAATGTAGTTGCTAGTTGCACACCTAGGGCATTAACTAGGGACAGGAGAAGGGCCTGTTTAGTCTAAATTAGGCATAAAGTAAAGGCTATTTTTAGTCACCATTTAAAAATATTAAAAATAAGGACCAAAAGAAGTAAGCTGATCTGCAAGGGATTTAATGACCAGTCAAAACCAAAGTCAACAACGTTTAAGAGATGACAAAATCCATACGCTCAACAATGTTACATCCACAAATTTAGTATTTAATAAAAAATACAGTACTTGTGAAGAAGCAAAGGAAATCCTGACATGTAACAAGGCGGGGAAACAGTCAATAAAACCAAATACAGGAATGTAAGAACTGAAAAAAAAAGTTAACAGATGGGGATTTAAAAACAGCTATTAAAAGACTAAGAATTTAAAAGGAAAATTGAATAGAGAAATAGAACATTTAAAAAATCTCTGCAGAAAAATATAATACCTGAATGTTTTAAATTACTGAAATAGATTAACAACAGAGTGGGTATGGCAAAAGAGCAACTTGTAGACATAACAATGGAATGTACCAAACTGAAAGACAAAGCCTTAAAAAATAATTAAAGCCACAATGACATAATAAACAATATTAAATGTGTGAATATATATTTAATTTCCAGAAAAGGAAAGGGAATGGTCAGAAAACTCATTTTAAAAAATAATAGTTTCAGTTTTATATCAATTTTATAAAACCACATATCCATGAAGCAAAAAAACAAAAACAAAGCAGAATAAACAAAAATCACACTAAGATATATAATAAACTGCTGAAAATCAGTGACTGAGAAAAATGTTACAGGCATCCAGGAAGGGTATTGGGAGGTAGATATGTTACATATGTGAGAACAAATAGAAGAATTTCTTCAGAAAAGAGGAAAATGTAACAGGAACAAATGGGACCATAAAAATTACAAGTGATATACTTAAACCTAATCATAGAAATACTGACAATAAATGGTCTAAAGAGTCCAGTCAAAAGGCAAAGATTGTCAGGCTGGATAAAAAAAGTAAGATTATTCTATACTGTCTTTAAGAAACTCATGTTAAATATAAAAATACAGATTAAAAGCAAAAAGAGAGTAAACAATATATCATGCAGCATCAGAAGAAAACAAGAGTTGGCTCTGTTACTATCAAACAAAGTAGACTTCAGGATAAAAGATATTATCAGAGATAAAAAAAAAGAAAAAAAGGTTAACCATACTTATAAAAGTGCCACCAACTCATCAAAAAGATGTAATAGTCTTAATGGGTATCCACCTAAAAATAGACCTTCAAAATACATGAAGCAAAAACTAAAATCTAAAAATGTAAACAGATCCATAGTTACAGTGAAAAATTTCAACATGCCTTCTCTCAATAATTGATAGAGTAAGTAGACACAAAATCAGTAAGGATATAGAAATATTGAACAACACTATCAATCACTTTCACCTAATTGACATTTATAGAACATGATACCCGACAATGCAGAATATACCTTCTTTTCAATTGCACATGAAACACTTCTATAATAGATGATATGCTGGTCTATGAAGTAAGTCTAAATACATTTCAACAGAGGGAAATTACACAGACTATCTTCTCTAACCATAACATAATTAAATCAAAAGTCAGTATAAGAATAATATCTAGAAAATCATCAAACATTTGGAAATTTGCCTGGTGCAAATGCCTATAAAAGAGCCTAAGAATATAAGGCATAGTTTGCTTTAGTTTCACATTCAATTGCCTAATAACTCGATACTGAGAATCATCCATCCCTCCTCTCCATCATCACTTAGCATGCAACAGCTAATTACCACATGCAGAGAACTCAGAAACTTCATCCATACATATGATTGTCCCAGAAAATACTTGTTTCCTAAGTATCAGAAGGGCAACTGCATATAATTTGTTTTGTTTGACAAATAAGTTGGACTTAAGGTTAAGAATATAACAAAACCATCTGTGAAACTTTATTCTATTTGAACATATCATATAATTCTCACTACTCCATCCTGTATATATTTTAATAAAGCACTCTTTCACTTAAATCTCCTCACTTATCATGTTAGATTTGGCCCAATGATCAAAAGTCTATGGGAATTTTTGTATCTAATGCGATTGTCAAAATGGCTACCATTTTTGCCCCATTTTATACATATCATTTAGACATCATTCATACTTTGACCCTGCTTTTCTATCATTAAAACAGTTTGTACAGCATGAGCCTTTTTCCTTGGGGTGAGCTTATTCCCACAAGTCTCCTCAGTCCATTGTGTGAACAAGTATGACATTGGAGGCCTTTTACCTAAAGCTAATAGTTTAAATATTTTAGAATCACCAAGGTGCAGATCCTCATGTTGTTAATAAGATGATCTTGAAATACCAGCAAATGCCTAGCTTAAATCCAGACATACCAACCCATGACATTTCCTTCATTTAATAAAAATGATGTGATTGGCCTTTCAGATATGTTCTCTTTAAGGCAAAAGAAGGACTGTTGGGGCTAAATTAAGAAAACGATTTCAGTATGTCACTCTGTGTCCTTGGTGAGTTGGCTAACAGTACATTTCATAGCCATCAAGAATGCTGCCCAAGCCTGACACTTGATATTGATCACATCAACATGCAGTCAGCTAGTGTCTATAAGGGTTCCCTCTGCTGCCTATGCACACTGGTATCTGTCTCAAGGTTGCTGATCATAGAGGATGCTGAATTTTGCATCAAATGCTCTGCCTTCCTCTCCCTGAAGGAGTTGCTGTTCACACTGTAATTCATACCTATTTGTCTATCCATTTGTCTATTTACTTATGTATTATTCATTATTATTGTAGTTCTAGAAAGTTGGGACTCAATGATAAGTTGATGGGGATTGGGTGAATAAAAGGTCTTATTGAAAGATGTTAAGTGAGCCCTGGATGGTGGCACAGTGGATAAGAAGCTGGCCTGCAAACCCAAAGGTCGCTGGTTCATTCCCAGCCAGGGCACATGTAACCAGGTTGCAAGCCAGGTCTCCTGCCAGCTCTGTAGCTGGAGGCAGGTAAAAGGCAACCATACATGTCTCACTCCCCCTCTGCCTCTCTCCCTTACCCTCTCTCTAAAAAATAAAAAATAAAAATTTTAAAAATATATATATTAAGTGAATCACTCTTCTCCAATACTAAATTTGAATCCAAACTTGTGGTCCCTGGTTTTCTCTTCCTTTAGGATATATTCTTTTCAGGTTTATTGAGTCCTCAAACAATACGCTCTTGTGAACCTTCTCCTGGCCACATTAAAGAATGCTTGCACCCTACGATGGTCATACTTAGGCTCAAGTTGCAACAACTACTACATAGATCATTCCCAGTGAGAA
Organism: Noctilio leporinus; assembly: GCA_004026585.1. NCBI lineage: Eukaryota > Metazoa > Chordata > Mammalia > Chiroptera > Noctilionidae > Noctilio > Noctilio leporinus. The sequence goes on along the minus strand of PVIW01013923.1, from coordinate 15,522 downwards.
TCTTTGGGACCCGCATCAGGCTCTGAGGGCCATGAAAAGATGAATGACACAAAGTGTCTGAATTCAAGGACCTTGCAAGTCACTTTACGTAAATCCCCTTACTTAGCAGGATATGTTCGTACAGTCCAGGTCACTGATAGGTCTGTGGAGCATTAATTCTTCCTAGAAAGTAAAAGTGATCCAGCAGCTTTTCTTTTAGTAGGTGTCAATTCTATACTCCAAAATTCTAAATTTCTAAAAGGTTGGTAAGTTGTTGATTATACTATAAATTAAAAGACATGTCAGATATTTTTCTCCATGGGGTAGAGAAGGTGAGCAATGGGTGATGGGTGATAGTTCCTCATTTTTATATATGCTATTGGTTGTGAGATTATTATCCACCTTAGAAGATGACATTTCAAAAGGTCTAAAACTTGCCAGAAAAGAATGATGTGTATTAGACATTAAAAGACATTGATGGATATTAGAGACATGTTGGCAGTTACACTAATAGCAGATACATCTTCCGTCCATTGGGATTTTTTCCCACTTTGCAAATATCTAGGTGCTTCAATCATGGTTCTGTGGCTCCTCAAGGAGCTTACTTTTCTTCCTTTGTTTTCATACTCTATAAATATAAGCGAGAAACATCCTTCTGCTAATCTTAGAAGTGAGACTTTCAGAGACACTGTATATTGACAACACCTACATTTTCAGATGAAAAAATAATAATAATAAAGCCAAGAGAATAAAGGCCTCTTTTTATTTTCCTTTGCAATGAATAAATTGTTATAAAATTATTGAACTGCTTTTTTCCTTTCGAGTTTCTCTGTACTGTATTTATAACATGAGTCATTGTTTATATAATTTAATTAACATTGGCCAGGGCCTGCAAACTAAAACACTGTCTTAAGGCATTTGCTTGAAAAGTCTCTTTGTCCCTGAGCTGTCATTTCTTAGCATGATGGATAATGGATAGAAATAATTGCCCTGAACAGGGCTAGACAGCTTAAATGATTACAGTTTCAAAGAATTAACAGTCTCAGCTAAACATCTTATTTTTCAGGATGCATTATTAAATCTGAAAACCCTCTTAAAACGGAGCTATTGTCTATGACAGGCAAGTTTATACCAAGTATATTTGCAGACACCTACTTAAATCAGTTGACCATTCAGTACCTCATAAATGCCTCCACCAAAGTGCCTTTAGGTAGCTGTGAATGTGAAGCGTCAATGCAGGACACACATATGTGGAAATATTGAAACTTGGTCTAACCATTCCAAGGCCTTGATTGATTCCTCACAGACAGCACTTTGTGTCTCTTCTGTCGGGCTAAGTATGCAAGAATTTTCCATTTGTTTTGATTTTTGGAAATAGATTCAATATCCTCCCATAAGTAGAATTGCATTCTCCAGCAGGCCCATTCTCCTGGCTCTCACGGAATTGCCTTCTGGGCTAGCACTTGGAAGGATTTACTACCATTATTTTATTAGAGCTTTTTATTGTTCCATAAAATTTTTTTACTTTTATGTTCAATATTGTAAATGGTGAGAAGATGATGGAAAACTTTAGGACTAATCAAATATCTAAAAAAGTAAGCAAAGCAATTTAATAAAAGCTGTATTCTTTTCAAAACTATTTCTTTTCTTATATGCAGAGTAAGCAGAGGGACTAGAGGACATTTGTGCTGACACTTCCATTTTTTTAAAGTACAGTTGGCTTTCAACATCATATTAGCTTCAGTTGTACAGAGAGCAATTTAACATGGATACATGGATATACCTTATGATGTGACCACCCCTTGCAAAGTTATCACAGTATGGTTAACTATGTTCCCCTTCACCATTTTCCCCTATCCCTACTACCCCCCTCTTCTCTGGAAGCCATCAGTTTGATTTCTGTATCTATGAGCCCATTTTTGTTTTATTTTATTTGTTCATTTGTCTTGTTTTGTTTTCAGATTCCACATATAAGTGACATTGTATTATATTCTTAATCCCTTCCCAGGGAAAGAGAAGAGACTGGATTTCCTGCCTGTGGTCAAGTGTAGGTCCCCTCCTCTCTTCTTTTTTGTTAAAGATTTTATTCATTATTTTTAGAGAGATAGGCAGGGAGGGAGGAAGAAAGGGAGAGAAACCTCAATTTACAGTTGCTTTTCACCTGCCTCCATATATGAGCTTGGCTGGAGACTTGGCTTGCAACCTGGTTATGTGCCCTGACTTGGAATCGAACCCTCAATCTTCTCTTATTCTGACATTCAGTTTGACTCTCACTCTATTCAAAAACATTTGGTAATATTTCAGGAATAAAATTTGAGGCCATTTACTGCTCAGTTGCACGGAGGGGGGAGGGGGTGGAGTCTGTGATAACCTTGCAAGTTACTACTTGTATGACTGAGTTCTTGTTTCATCTCTAAAGAAGACGTATTTCAGACTGATGATCTGAAATTCTAATGAGATTACATATATGAAAAATTAGCACAGTACTGAGCCCATTATAGGCAAAACTACAACATTTGGTCACATTTTGTAATGAGGGAAGTGTGACTAACAAATAAGAAACATCTTATCTCAGATATAGAGGAGGCAAAGGTAGCCCCAAGAAGACTTCAAACAGGCAAACATAATTTGAGGAATATTCTTTGCATCCTTCTCCTACCTCCTAATGCCTAATACACTGGAAGGACTATAAATGCCTTTACAATCTCCCCAGATGAGCAACCCTTCTTTATCACCAATATCAGGTGCTTAATATAATAGTACTTATACTTCAAAGTTCTCAGCGTATCTTCACCCAAGAAAACTCTCCTTCCCTCTCAACAACAATTCTCAAAGTTGGCTGCACATAGTAACTGAGGGTCTTGCAAAAACAAATAATAGCAACAACAAAACAGCTGAAACCAGGATTGAATCCACAGAGATGCTGACATAATTGGTCTGGGGTGGGGCCTGGCCACTGGGAATCCTGAAAGCTCCCCAGGTGATTCTGATGTCCTATTGAGGGTGAGAATATGCCTTGGATGCTGACTGTCAGGAAAACATTATATGGCTAATGCCAGTGATACATATAAAAACACATTCAAGTGCTCTGCAAAGCTGTTCCAGAAATACAAATTCCAGAGCCTGGAACCTGTCTCCAGTTTACTGAATCAGAATGTCTGGGAGTGGCATCTAGAACATATTTTTAGCATGTCTCCTGGATGATTCTTATACCATCTGTGCAGCACTAATATACACTGAGATCTGATTACTCGGTGTGACCTAATTATGAAGTCGTATCTGTTACTCAGCCTTAGTGCTTACTAGACTGGTTCTTCCTCTACAGCAGGTATCTGCTGAATATAATTTGTAGTCAATGTTTTGCCAAGAAAGGCTTATTTATTATTTAAAGATTTGCTAATATTCACAAAATGCTTACCAAAGTCCAAGTCATGTGATAAGAAATTTGCATGCATTATCTTATTGAATCTATACAATAACACTGTGACCCTGGCCCAGTTTATAGCTGAGAAGGATGCAGTTTGGAGAAGTGAAGTCATTTTCCTAGGACCATGCAAATGGAAGAGCTAGGATAGGAACCCAGGTCTATTCATCATCAGAGCCTGTAATTTTAATTAACTTCTACATCAGTGATTCTCAAAGTGTGGTCTCCAGACCATTAGTATTAACACCATGCGGGAACCTGTTGAAAGCATAAAATTTTGGGCCCCACCCCAGACATAATAAATTAGAAATTCTGGGGCTTGAGTCCATCAGCCTGTGTTTTAACAAATACTTCAGATAATTCTGATACATGTTAATGTTTGAGAACCATTGATCTACATTATACTACCTACCCACTGAACTAGGAACCTCTTTTCCAAGGCACTAAACAGTGTCATATAGGGATTCTGTGCAACTCTTGTAAGAAAATGAGATAGGACATGAACTGGGGAGTGAGAGGGGGGTCTGGATTCTGGATTCAGCTTCAGGTGGAGCAGATGAGATCTGTTTGGAGATATGTGAATGAAAAAATGATTGACTCCACCAAATAGCAGATACAGCAATAGGAAGATAGAAAGAAACTACTGCCTCCTTTCCCACACCTGGCTCCTCTCCCTTCTTTATCCAACTAACTCTAGGAATGCTGGAACTGACAGAGTACAGATAAATGAGAAAGACTTAAGGCTGCAATTAAATGATGAAAAGCTTCTATTACAATGTGCATGATAATAACTACTTTGTAGTAATGAGGCATACATGATAAGTCATTTACAGTAAGAAAATAATTACTATTATTTGTACTCTACCAATTCTAACATTTCTAAAGTTAGCTGGAAAAATAATCTGAGTGCCTCTCAAAAATAATTATGGTGGGTATTGCTTCCGGGATTTTCCCCCTTTGGCATGCTCAAACAAGTTTGATTAAAGGAGAGACCAAATTTTTCCATATACTTCTTTTTAAAAGCTGGCATTATCATTTTACATGCCTACATGTGAAATGTTTGTAAGTATTATTACTATACATATGTGAATATCTTAGCTTAAAGTTACCACAATGATGCCTCTTCCTTTTGGTCTTCTATCTTAGAAGACCTCTACCCTAGGGGAGAATAATGCATTTTTCATATGCCTTGCAGAGAGCTGCTTCACCACTTCTGTGATAGCATGAAACTGAATAGGTGGTGGTATTTCAGGAGATATGTGGGAAAAGACAGTTTCACATAATATTGGATCTTGGAAAACTCCACTTTTGCTCCCCTCCCCAGTGTCCTTTTAACGGTAAAGTCAATGAATAAGTCAAACATTCTAGAAGCATTTTAAAATTTTGTTTGCTAGTGGATTAATATGAAATATAAGGCAAAAATGAAGCCATAGACTTAAGGACAAATAAAACACAACCAGTTAGTGGGTCAGATTTATGTATCTGCTTTCCTTCCTTCCATCCATCCTTCCTTCCTTCCTTCCTTCCTTCCTTCCTTCCTTCCTTCCTTCCTACCTTTCTTTCCCTTCCCCCTCCTTTCCTTCCTTCTTTCCTTCCCAGTCTACCAAGGATTTCTTGACTACAATCCAATGGCAAATAAAAAGACTGAATTTGGAGTCACTCAGATCTAGATTAGATTCTTAACTCCACCCCTCTGATCTGAATGTCAGCTTGTCTGGACAATTCACTTACCCTCTCTGTGCTTCAGTCTCCTCACCTATAAGCGGAGATATAATTAGTTATTAAGAAGACAAAGTGAGCAAATACGTATAAAAATTCTTAATCTAATGCTTGGCCCATGACTCAATAAATGGATATGTTATTTATCTCTACCCCTTCTACTCAGTGAAGCTACTGCTCTCTTCAGAATGGTTCTCTTTTGCTCTTCTTCAGAAATATCCAAGGGCAAGTGACCAGCATAATACTCTCATATTATTGTATATCATATATTATTGTGTACCCCTATGGAAATAGGGTCTCTAGAAAAATGACTAAAAGAGGATGGCATCCTCAAGAGGACATTCTTGATCAGTTTCCATTGTCTACTAATTTGAAGCTGATTGGAAAAATTAAAAAATTTCAGAATATCAACAAGATTCAATATTCACACCTCAATTTCTTTAGGATGTTCTCAACATCCTAATTTTTTTTTTTTCCTTTTTCCTTTTATATCAGCATGTCATGCATGCATTTCACATGGGGGAACAAAAGTAAGTTATGTGCTCATTGAAAGAAAGCAATAAGATACATATTTAAATATACATGGTCTTCCTCAGCCAGAAATTCAGGAGCTTATTCTGAAACCTAAAAATATACAAAATTACACATTCTGTGGCTATATTTAAGCCCAAATTGTTCTGAAGTAGAAATAGCTTGCTATGTTAGAAAGAGCATGAATTTTATTATCAAGCGGACTGCTGCACTTTCTGGCCATGTGAGCTTGAAGCAATCTTGCTGGAATTTCTTTAAGCCTTAGTTGTCAATAATACTTATTCATGGTTGCAAGGATTGAATCAAATAATGGATATAAAGTGTTTGGTATGTGGAAGGTATTTAACACTTGGAAACCATGAATATTTTTTTTCGAGGTAGGTTTTTTTATCCCCTACCCTTTTATCTGTTACTAAGCCCCACACATTGGCTTGAAAAAACAGAATTTAACTCAATCTTGTAAGGCACCATAAGTAGCCATCAGTCAATTTCATCCAACACGAAGTTCATTGTAAAAAATAAACACTCATCAAGATGTCCTTCAGTAGGTAAATGGATAAATAAATTGTGGCATAGCCAAGCAATGGAATTTTATTTAGTGCTAAAAAAGAAATAAGCTATCAAACCATGAAAAGACATGGAATAATCTTAAATGCATATTACCAGGTAAAAGGTACTAATCTGAAAAGGCTGCACACTGTATGATTCTAACTATATGACATGGAAAAGGCAAGACTATGGAGATAGTAAAAAGATCACCAGTTGCCAGAAATTGCAGGGGTAAGGAAAAGATTAAAAGATGAAGCAATGAGCCCTAGCTAGTGGCTCAATGGAAAGGTGCTGGCCTGCAAACACAAAGGTTGCTGGTTGGATTTCCAGTCAGGGCACATAACCAGGTTGCAAGCCAGGTCTTCTGCCAGGTCCTTAGCTGAAGGCAGATGAAAAGCAACCATACATTGATGTTTCTCTTCCTTTCTTCCTCCGTCCCTACCCTTCTCTCTATACATAATGAATAAAAATCTAAAAAAAAAAGATGGAGCACCAAGATTTTTTAGGGCAGTAAAAATACTAAACATGATATCATAATGGATATATTTCACTATGCATTTGTCCAAATCTATAGAATGTATAACACCAAGAGTGAAATCTAATGTAAACTATGGACTTTGGGTGCTTATGATGCATAAACAAAGGTTCACTTGCTGCAAGTACAATTGATTACTCTTATGGGGGATGTTGAAGATGAGGAAGGCTATGCATGTGTGAAGTTAGGAAATATATGAGAAATCTCTGTATCTTCTCCTTACTTTTGTTGTGAACCTGAAACAACTGTAAAATAATAAAGTTTTAATTAAAAATTAGCATTTCAACCTTGGTCCAGTCCCAACTGTTTGCCCCTATCATTCTTTATCTATTAAGTGAGAGAAATGTACCTAATGAATCTAATAGTCACATATCCTATTTTATAGGGTTTGTAGAACATAATCACAATTATAATGGATTGCTTGCTTATTTCTTACATTAGATTCTAAGTCTTCATGAGAGATTATCTGCTTGATCCCATTTTCCCCTAGAATATAATATACATAGTATCTGGTACATAGAAGATATGCAGTAACTTTTGTGAAATGAGTCAATAAATACAATATGGGGGTTGCATAGAAATCAACTGTTTTTCACTCAACTCCCTCAGTCATTTATGCAAGAAATACATTTAAATGCTTGATATATATAAGGCCACATGCTTCGTGATTGGCAAGGTAAGATTCTCCTAGACTATATCATTCAATCTTGACAAAACACTGGAGGAAGACTTTGCCATCAGGCCCATTGTACAAGTCAGGAAAACAGAACTTAAAGACAGTAAGGAATTTCTCTAATGTCACACAAATGTTGGTAAAAAGTTGATATAATAAATAATTTTTTAATTTCAAGATATTTTCATATCATTCTTATTATTGCAGAAACTATTCTAAGTACTATATATCTATATATTAAATTCACTTAATCCTTACTGAAAAATGCTTTGAGGTGGTTACTATTATTATCATCAGTTTTTATATGAGGAAACTTGGGACCATAAAACATAGATGGCTTTCCCAAGGACACATGAATAATTAGAGATTAAGCAATTTGCCTCTAAACTCAATAAATTAGATTAGTAGAGAAGCAGGATTTTGAACCATATAATCCATGCATTTAGCCACTATGCAACAGTAGTTCTCAGAAACCTAAACATAAATTCAAAGGAAATGCTAAATTCTGTGAAGCCTCCATTGGTTGGAGTCAGCTGAGTTATTGAGGGGATGGCTAGAAACTGGAATACGGTGGAACTAAATCACAGATGTGTTTTATGAAATATTTGATTTTTTGTTTGTTTGCTTTTACATCTAAGTTAACACAGTGATGTGCTTTGGTATATGCCCAATGATTTTTGCTAATGTTACAACTGAAGTACATGTTGTGAAACATAGTCTGAATAATATCAAGAAATTAAAAATAGAGCATAAATAAAAGCAATTTCTAATTATTCAGCTGGCCAAATGTCCTTTTTTCTTAGTATAACATACCACAGTCTAGATAAGAGTTTCAACAAGAGTCGCCTTAGAATTTATCCTCACTACCTCTAGTTCAGTCCAGTTTCATCTCAGTACAGTGAGCATGTTAATCCTTTCATTTAAAACCAACCAAAATTTCTTGGAATTGGGGTTGTAACATTGTTATTGTTATAAAGTAAGAGCTCATTCTTATAACTTTGGCGATGGGGCATAAATTGGAGTAATAACGTCTAAATTCAAAACTAGTCAGTACTTGAGAAAAAGTTCACCTTACATTTTAAGAGGCTGATTGTATCCTGAACAATCAGAATAGCCTAAAATATGGGTATGGGATCTTACAACTTAGAGTTTGTCAAACTGAGGACTTCCCTGTATCTTTTTTAAACAAACTGGCTATAAAATTATTAAACCTCAACTGTTTTCAATTCTGAGCAGTTGTAAAAGGAGATGGTGCCAAGGAAAACCTCAGAAGTAAGGGTAAAGGCACAAAATAGTGGGCTATAATGAGTCTTACCCTCTTATAGCTACCTTAGTTTCAGCTGAGTATGTTCAAATAACATTGGTAATAGCCCTTCTGGCTGACATTCAAAGAGAATAAACTCTTCCTTTGTTAAGGTAACTTTAGGACCAACTAAACAACATCTGGGATATGTTAACAAATCCTAAGTTTAATTCTTTTTCCGTACCTATGTTTTTATTTTCTCTAGCTACACCGTAATTTTCCATTGTACAACTTATTCACATAATATGTGAATTCTTTTTACAAACATTTACTGAGGGCCTACTATGGATAAGACAATATAAAAACTTACATTTACTACTTCAGTGCCAGACGAATAGCAGCTACTCAAAAAATATATGTTTGAATAATGCAGTATTTTCATCTATTATTATATTCAATGCTCATCACTTACAGTGTGTCAACTTTTATTCACTCACTTAATCTTTATTGATTGTTCTTAAGCTACTATGCTAAGCATTGGGGACACAATGACAAGTCAAAGCCACATAGTCCTTGCCTTATGTGGCTTATGATCAAAGGCTCTCATCAACACGTATAAAGTGTTTATTGGGACATGCTATGAAGGAGAGATTTTCATCAGTTGGAGTGGATGGAGAGAGAACAATAAATAGGAATTCCTAAGAAGTGGTATTTGACCTGAGATCTGAAGAATGAGTACAAGCTGTTAGGTATCTTAGGAGGGACTCTCCAAAACAGCCCAGAAACATAGGATCCTGACCTGGAGATTTATCACAGAGAGATGGGCAAGGGCTGGGGGAGGACAGAGAAGGGGAGGAAGCTTAGTGATAATGTGATATCAGGCACAGCTGTGCAGAGAGTATCTTCAGCCAGATCCTTCAGGGGCCTCTGGATTTTAAATCTTGCCTCAAAGTTGTCCTGACCTATGCAAGGTTGTGGGTCTTTAAAGCTCTCATTAACAGCCATTGATTAAAGGTCCCTGAGTGAGAGGACTTAAACTCGTAGGTTCTTCCTGCCAGCAAAGTGGCTGCAGTAACCAGAGGACAACCCTCCACAGAGGAGGTGAAGGTGCTAAATAGCATGAAAACACACAGAAGGAGAAGGTGCAAAGAATCAACAGAAATGGCTACTAGAAGATAAGGATAAGAACTAGCATTGTCCTTTACACTAGAAGAAGGCAAAGGGTTCTAATATACAATGCATAGTTCTTATGGTGGACTGGAACCTTGCCAGGATGAGGAACTGAAAGAAATGCACAATGGTTGAAACCATCCAAGACTACAAGGTAGATTGGAAACATATGGGATGGGATGGGATGGGATAGGGTAGAATGGGATGGAAAGGGTGGTACAAGATGGGTTGAGGAAGAATGGATGGGGTAGGGTAAGATGGATGGGATAGGGTAAGAGATGGAATGGATTGGATGGAATAAAATGGGATTAGACGAGGTAGGGTGGGATGAAGAGGCAGGTAAAGGCTATGACTTATATCCAAGACCAATGGGAGGGCACAGAGTGGTTTTGAGCAGGGGAGCAACACATTTGGATTTGCATTTAAAGGGTTTTTTCCAAGCATACGAAGAATAGATTGAAAAGGTTCATGTGTGCAGGTAGGCAAGCCCAGTTAGAAGAAAACCTAGAAAAAAAAAAATGATGATGGAACAGAGTTAGGTAGTGGTAAAGAGAAGTAAGAAGATTGGAATAATTTTAGGTGGTAAAATCACTAGGGATTTTTAATGAATTAGAAGTGGGAGGGGAACCACAAGAGCTACCAAGATTTGGGTTTGCCTGACTAAATAAATGGTGAATGTTGGAATGCTAGGACTTTGGGCAAATATACACATCATTCCCTATCTGCTTTAATTCTAATGAGAGATTATCTGCTGACTGGTAATATATTTGTAACAAGGAGAGGAACCAATTTCCAAACAGGGGTTTGGCAGATCTAGACAAGTGGCAAACGACCACTTGCTCCAGGGAAGATACCATTCTATGCATAAGATGGGACTGACTGGAAGACAGACCTAGCATAAAAAATCATAGGACATCAGACAGAATATAATTTATGTTCATGTACATAATTCAACTCTAAACCTAAAGTTTTCAATCAAATGAAATAACCAATATTGTAGCTTGGGTTGGGCGCTAAAGTTGGTCCAATTTTTTTGCATTTTTTTATAATGCTGAAATGAGTAACAAAGGAGGTGGAGTTACTGGTTCACAGGGAATATGATTCCAAAGGCCTTGGTACATTTGCTTACTCTCTAGTAGCACTGGAACATGCATTCCTCTGTACCCCCATTTTACACCTTTGTTTTGTTAAAGGGAAGTGTGTTATCAGGTGGCAGGCTAGTTTAATTTGTAAGTATATTTTATTGATTATGCTGTTACAGTTGTCCTAATTTTTCCCTCTTTGCCACCTTCCACCTGGTAACCCACTTTCCTCCAGCAATCCTCCCACTTAGTTCATGTCCATGGGTCATGCATGTAAATCTTTGGCTTCTCCCTTTCCTGTACTATTCTTAACATCCACCTGTCTATTTTGTTCCTGCCAATTATACTTTTTAATCCCTGCACCATTTCCTCCTCTCTCTCCCTTCCCCCTCCTGGCTGGTAACCCTCCAAATGATCTCCGTATCTATGATTCTATTCCTGCTCTGGTATTTGCTTAGTTTGTTACTGTTTTTTAGATTCAGTTGCTGGCAGTTGTGAGTTTGCTGTCAGTTAAATGCTCATAGTTTTTATTTTCTTTTTCTTAAATAAGTCCCTTTAACATTTCCTATAATAATGGCTTGGTGGTGATGATAAACTTTAGCTTTACTTTGCCTAGGAAGCACTTTGTCTGTCCTTCCATTCTAAATGATAGCTTTATAAATACAGTAATCTAGATTATATGTCCTTGTTTTTCATCACTTTGACTACTTCTTGCCAGGCACTTCTTACCTGCAAAGTTTATTTTGAGAAATCAACTCATAGTCTTATAGGAACTCCTTTGTAGGTAACTTTCTGCTTTCCTCTTGCTACTTTTTAGGTTCTCTTTTCAATATTTGGCATTTTAGTTATGATGTATCTTGGTATGGACCTCTTTGGGTTCATCTTGCTTGAGATTCTGTGCTTCCTAGCCGTACATATTTCCTTCACCAAATTAAGGAAGTTTCCCTTCATTATTTTTCAAGGAAGTTTTCAATTTCTTGCTCTCCCTCTTCTCCTTCTGGCACCTCTGTAATTCAGACGTTATATTTCAGTTGTCCCAGAGGTTTCTAAGCCTCTCTCTTTTTTGTTTTGTTTTGCTTCACATTCTTGTTTCTTCTTCTGTTCTTGCTGAATGGTTATTTCTTCCTTTTGTTCCAAATAAATTATTTGAATCCTGGTTTCCTTCTCTTCACTGTTGGTTCCTTGTATATTTTTCTTTATTTCACTTTGTGTAACCTTTTTATTTTCTTTTTTCTTTTTATTTATTTATTTTTTTGTTTGTTTGCTACACTCTATGAGGTCTCTGAGCATCCTTATCACCAGTGTTTTGAACTCTGTATCTGATAGGTTGGCTATCTCCATTTTGTTTAGTTCTTTTCCTGGGGTTTTGTTCTGTTCTTTCATTTGGAGCACATTTCTTTGCCTCCTCAATTCAGCAGCCTCCCTATGTTTGTTTCTGTGTATTAGGTAAAGCTGCTTTTACTCCCTGTCTTAGAAGTGTGGCCTATGTCACAAATGTACCTGTAAATGGCGTGGGGCAGAGCCTCAAGTGATTGCCAGGATGAGGCCATCTGCTTCAACATTTTGCGGCTATATTTGTGGGGAGTGCTGGGACATAGGACAATGTCTCTGTCTTGTTTCCAGCAATTTGCCTGCCTTCACCCCACTTTCAGTCACTTCACCCACTATCTGTATGCAGTTGGCACCCTTCCAGTTGTTTCCCTAGGATTTGTGTATGTTCTAAGACCATGCAGGCACTTCAAGTGGCAAAACTCTGGCAGTTTCTTCCACCACCCTTATCCCAAATGGTTGTTACAGCCAGAGTTAACAGGGATTTATCTTCCCAGTGCTGGAACCCTGGGCTATATGATCTGGATTAGGGCTGAGATTGCTCACTCCCAGGGTGTCCCTTCCAATTTTTACCCACCACTCATGAATGTGGGACCATCAGTTCACTACTATCACCACCTGCTTGTCTAAGACATACTACCTCTCAATCCTAGCTCTGTAACCCCACCCCTCCTATCCGTCTAGATGCATGTGGCTTCTTTAAATCCTTGGTTGTCAGACTTCCAATTTTCTGATGGCTCAATTTTCTGATGGCTCTGGTAGCTATTTACTTTTGAGATTTGGTTGTAATTCTTTCTATGGTTGCACAAGGAGGTGAAGCATGTCTGCTTATACCTCCATTATTATAACTTGCTTTTATTTGATTTCTTGTATAATTAAAATTTTAATACCATATCAACCTTTTATTTTAGTCTTTATTTGCTTACTCTAATATATATGCCAAGGTATATAATTTTTCTAATCCATTTCTATAAATTATTTACATACAGCAATATAAACATTTTGCATACTTACTGCAAATACCTTCCAAGTATAGTATTTTGTTTCTAGAATCTTTAATTCTAGTTCCCCCGAATTCCCCCTCCCCATTTTTTTTATTTAGCTTGGAATATTTTCCTTTATTTAGACATAAAAATGTATGTCTGGATTTTCTTTTCTTTAAAAAAATTCAACAAGTATTGCAGTTGATAATGGGTATGTAGATGAAACAGTATTAGTCATGTGTTGTTCATATTGAAGCTGAGTATGGGAGTTCATTCACTATTTTTTTTTTATTCTTGCATAAATTTTACTAAATCCTTTTATAAAGATTTTAAAGTTATTTTTTATTTCAAGGGCCAGAAAAACAGTTTTACATCATTGCTGTTATCTTCTAACTGGACTTTGTGTGCCACTCCTCTTTTCTACAATCAGTTCTCAACATGACAACCAGAATGACCTATCAAAATGTAAGCATTTTAGATTCCTATTCCAAAGATCTCAGTGGCCTACAAGGCCCACACATCACCAGTTCCATCTACTACTCTTTCCTTCTGCTGACTCTCTTGCAAACACACTAGTTTTCTTGCTATTATTTGAAGAAGCTAGACAAACTCCCACCTCAGGGTCTTTGCACTTGCTTTTCCCTCTGTCACTCCAAACCCCTACATGTGAACTCCACCTTCTTTTCAGGTCTTACTCGTATATCCTCTAATTAGTGATACTCTTCCTAACCACTCACCTTACCCAGTATTGTTTATTTTCTTACCCTATTTTGTTTTTAATATCATCTGCCATAGTATATGCTTATTGTTTTATTTTTTATCTTTCTTCCAGAATATAAACCCTTTATGGGTCCTTGTCAGTTTTAGCTTTTACTATATTTCCAGTGCCCAAAACAGAACCTAAAAAGAACTAGTCACTAAATAAATATAGGTTAAATAAATGAGTGATATATTCAGGCATTAAGGAAATGTTAAGAAGGATGATACATCTCTGATGAAATATAAAACAGTCATTAAATATTGAAGAAATGCTAATGTTCTAATGCTAAGTGAAAATAAGCAGGATACAAAAATTTTCACCTATGACAAAAAATTATGAGTTAAAAATAGGGAAGAAATAAATCTTAACAAGCCTTCTAAATGAGAAAATTTTGTGTGATAATTTTATATTTACATGTACAAAGACTTTTAGAATAAATATAGGAATTTTAAGAAAATATATTATGCTTTAAAAAGAAAATATATAATTATAAATCTAAATTTTTAATACTGGGTCATTATCTCATATGACCAGTAACAACATCTACATTCTCTATACTAATTTATATCTATTAATAATATAAATACTCATATGCCACTAGACTCTCCTGGGCAACATAAAGATGTTAATTAATTTATATAGGGCTGTTAGTTTATATTTGTTCATAAGCAAGAACAAATACAACTGAGTACTTGATATGCTCCAGTTCCTATGGTAGTTAATTTCGGAGTTTAGAGTATAAACAGGAATACTATATGTCTTGTATATCATCAAATCCTTTGAACACAACATGCCAAATAGTATGAAGTATGACTAACTAAATAGTTACTAAAAAGTAACAAGATATCAAGACAGATAAAGGATTTGAACTTAAGCAGTGCCACCATAAAGGTCCTGGAGAAAAATATAGGCAGTAAACTTTTGGATACCCTATGCAGAAATATGTTTACTGATACTTCACCAAGGGCAAAGGAAATAAAAGAACAAATCAACAAATGGGACTATATCAAATTGAAAAGTTGCTGTTCAGCTAAAGAAAATATCAGCAAAATTCAAAGGGAACCAACTGTATGGGAAAACATAATTGCCAATGATACCTCAGACAAGGGTCTGATCTCCAAAATATAGAAAGAACTAATGTGACTCAACACCAGGGAGACAGACAGCCCAATTTAAAAATGGGCAAAGGACCTGAACAGACAACTCACTGAGGAAGATATACAAAGGGTCCAGAGGCATATGAAATAATGCTCAACATCACTAGTCATCAGAGAGATGCAAATTAAAACCACAATAAGATACCACCTCATACCTGTCAGAATGGCAATCATCAACAAATCAACAAGCAACAAGTGTTGGCGAGGATGTGGGGCAAAGGGAACCCTCATACACTGTTGGTGGGAATGTAGGCTGGTGCAGCCACTGTGGAAAACAGTATGGGGTTTCCTTAAAAAACTAAAAATGGAACTGCCTTTTGATCCAGCAATTCCACTACTTGGACTATACCCAAAGAATCCTGAAACACCAATTCATAAGAACCTATGT
>PVIW01013922.1:0-25392 GCA_004026585.1 Noctilio leporinus | reverse complement strand
TTCTGTTTTGCTTGTTGTTAGTTTTGCTCATTATTGTCCCGTAATGGGTGAGAACATATGATACCTGTCCTTCACTGACTGGCTTATTTCACTAAGCATAATATTCTCCAGTTCCATCCATGTTGTTGCAAAGGGTACAAGTTCCTTCTTTCTTTCTGCCATATAGAATTCCATTGTGTAAATGTACCAAAGTTTTTTGGTTTCAGCCTTTTTTAACCAAAAAGTCATCTAGCCTTATAGAGGAATCAATGGTAAGAAATCAAATAATCCCATCTAAGTTATTTATTTGTGTCAAATAAGGGATGAGTGAATCAAGCTTCTTCTATTAGGTTGGAAAGGATATCACGTACAGACCTTCTCTTCTTCTACATATATTTCATTCTTCTCTATTCTTCTTTACATAGCCATTCTCATTCTGCCCATTTGGTATACTTTCATCACCAAGGTGAAAAACTACACTCCATCACCAATGCAGAAAGTATGTGATTCTTGGTGGTTTACCCTCTGGTATCTGTGGACTGTTAATAGAAGTTTTTCTTTTCTAGGAAAAGGATTGGGATGGGCTCTGGCATAAGTACTATTTAAAATTTTCCTGAAGGCAGAGTTGAATTTACAGCATATATGAGAGAGAGATTCATCTATTCTCAGGTATCAGAGATACTTGAATGAAGACATGTTTTTAGCTGAAACTAATGCTACAACTCTGACAGAAAATGGGGACAAAGAGGTACCAAGAAGAAAGAGAAAACACATTAAATAGAATTTTATCTTCATGATAGTGTTTAAATATTATATTTCTTAAGATATACAGGAGACACTACCAATTATCTTTGCTGAAATTAATGTATATTGGCATAAAAAGTGGATATCCTGAAAATTTTCATATTATAACTTTTCAACAAATCTTACTCATCTTCATAATTTATACTGAATTTTGCCTTCAAATCTGATAACAATTTAAGAAGAGTAAATAGCTATTAATTCAATATAGAATGATCTAAAGTAAAATAAAATTTCTTCTTATATATATTGAGGATTAACTAAATAATAGTAATAAATTGGCATTGAATTATAACATACTTCCCAAATGGCATGATTATAAAATGGATATAATTATATTTGTATTTGATAATATAA
Source organism: Noctilio leporinus (assembly GCA_004026585.1). NCBI lineage: Eukaryota > Metazoa > Chordata > Mammalia > Chiroptera > Noctilionidae > Noctilio > Noctilio leporinus. The sequence goes on along the minus strand of PVIW01013922.1, from coordinate 24,255 downwards.
TGCATGTTATATTTGTATTTGGCTGAGAGATGATTGAATATGTTTTAAAATGTATATAACCTCTACACAATGAAAAAGGAAGGTGCTGATGGCACTCATTTACTATAATTATTTCAGCCAACTGGATTGTAAGTCACATCACATTTGCCACTTTATATTAAATCTAAACGGTGTTCATATGTTAGACTAGTAAAATGTACCCAAAAGGAAGAACTTACAGCTCCTTTACCTTAATTAGCCCCCTCCCCCCACACACACACACTGATATGGAGAGCTGTTTAATAATCCTATGGTCTTTCTCACTGGAAAGGAACCATTCATACATTAATTGCATCATAAGAAGAAAACTAGAAGGTCCAATCAGATTCTATGCCTCTGCTTTGGACTGTCATTTGTCTTTGGTACTAGTTCCTTGTGCCCCGCTATAAATTCTGTCCATTTCTGCAAAAACACACACTTGATTATCCAGATGCCTAGCCAGACTGCAGTGTCTGTGCATGGAAGGTCCTGTTTCTTTTTCTCCCCCTTCAATAACTGAGCTCTGCATCACATGGTCTATTATGAAGGCAAGGTACTTCCATGCCATCAAACATATATGTCCCTTGACTAGAGATTGAACCCACAACCTTTGCATATCAGGAAGATGCCTTAACCAAATGAGCTACCTGGCCAGGGTCATTAATTCTTAATACTTGTAACAATACTCATTGTGTGATTATTGTATGAGTCAATTTTCTAGATACTGGAGAAAAAAAAAGAGTTAATATGATACAGACCTTATCTTGAAAAACACTTCATCTGGTAATGCAGACAAGTACCTTAATCATAAACATTTTAGGTGCCTTATACAGACAATCAAAGGAAAACTGAGACCAAAACAACTAACTCAGAAAGTCTTCCTGGTAGCCTTCCACCAAAGAGCTGTAAATGATAATGATAAAAAGTAGGAAAACATTATTCTGAGGATAGGCCTGCATTATAGCAAGACCTTCATCTAGAAAATAAGAAACATATGGAAATAGTTTTTACAGTGGAAATGAATAGGAATTGATCAATTAAATAGGAGGAATCAGAAAAACAAATAAGTCAGTTTGAGGTATTCTCAGGAACTCTACATTGTAAACATTGATATGTAAAGAGTAGTTTTAGAACATTCACATAATATTCTCTTTTTACTTTTTCTAATAAATTACATTTGTTTTAGTCAACCATTGATATCGATACTAAAATTTGTTGCTGAGGGGTACAGCATAAATTACTGTTCAGATTATGTGTACTGGGCTATTGTAGGAAATTGTCCAAATTCATTTCCAGCTGTATCCAATAAGATAACTGGTTCATTTAGGTAACATTCAGTTTTATTTTGATAAAAGTGTTTTGCTTTCTGCTGGCTTGATAATTATGTGTAACTAAATAATGAAGCGATGTGCCATGGAAAGGAAATATCAAGTCAAAGTCTCCAATGGCAAGCCAACCTGGGTAAGAAAACCATTTTTGCTAAAGCAGATTGAGTTCCAGAAACATGTAAAAAGATAAGGTTAAGGGGATTATCAGTGGTCAGATCTTGAAGGCATTTGCAAGATATATATTTTTAAATTTGAATTATATATTCTAAGAATCACAAAATGCTTTTGTAGGATTTTGCTGAGTGGTGTATTGATGTGTCACGTGATTTAATTATGCTCTTTAAAAGATCATTCAGTCTTTTGGATAGAGATTATACCATAAGTATAAAAACAGGAAATAAGGAGAATTAGAAAGCTTTTAATTATCCTGGTTTTGTTGAAAGTGGTTATCATAGAGGTACTAAGCAGGGGTTATATTTTAAAGGTAAACCAAATAGGAATTGTGAATGAATAGGTTGTGTCATAACAGGGACAAATAGAGTCAAGTTTGGATCATAGATATTAAATTACCATAAATTTAGGGGCTGAAAACAACACACATTCATCATCTCACAGTTCCTGTGGATCAGGAGTCAGGGCACATTTTCCTAGGACCTCTGCACAGGGTCTCTTAAAGCAGTGATCAAAGTATCAGTTGTATCCTCATCTGGGGGCTCTGCTGGGGAAGAATTTGCTGCCAATGTCACCCATATTATAGGCAGAAGTCATTTCCTTGTTGGCTGTAAGTTTGAGGACACCAGATTCCTTCTCTGTCTTGGCTAGAGTGGCCCCTCAGTTCTTTGTGGTCATCCTTAGCTTTTGCCATGGAGGGCTTCACACATGACTGCTTATTTCTTCAAAGCTGGTAAGGAAAGTCTCTGAAACAAGTCTGCTAGCAAGATTTGTATACCATAATCAAAGAAGTGACACTTTGCCACCTAAGTCACATGTCCTATCTACACCTCAGGGAAGGGGATTTTCAAAACGTCAGGGGTCAGGAGGGGTCATGTTTGAATTTGTCCACCATGGCTGCAAGTGGCCAAGTCTCTAATGACATAATTATTCATCTGAATTATCCATGGAATCACTTCTAACTATTGTTTTTAAGTGAGACAATAAAAGTTCTTACCCTTTACAGCCACTTTTGATAGTAAGTTGTGCAACTTCCGGTGAAAAATACCTTGCATGACATAGAAATAACAAAGACTAAGAGCTTTCCAGTTGAGGGCCTCTAGTTTCTCTTTGAATTAGGGGCAGATTATCTATTTGGACTTTATCATGAAAGAACATTGAACATAGCAGCTGTAATGAGAAGAAAAGGGAGCTGGTTTGGGATCACATACAAGGAATTTCAAGTAGTGTTTGGGTCCCAGGTGAGATTAATCACAACAATGTACAAATTAAATTTTTTCTCACCTTGTACAATAGCCTAGGTATGAGTGGAGAAAGCAGACAGTTAATTGGTTTACTGAGAGCTAGTGAAGAAAGAAGGCTTGGGGACTGAAACTGTTGGCAAGAAAATAAACTGAAGAGTAACATAATCTACCTTGATGGAATAGGAAGCAAAGGGAGAATTGTCCTGGTAGGCTGGGAAAAATAAACTGGTCAAAGATACACTCCCTAAATGTAGTTGGAAAACAGGTGTAAAAGAAATAAAGAAATAGACAGGGAGTGGTATGTGACTCCAGGAGTGAAAAAATAATTGTAACAAAACATGCATTCCAGACTGGGAAAGATGTAGGGGCAACCAATATGGAATGGGAAAAAGAGTCTTAGAAATAAAGGCCAAGAAATGGGAAGTTATAAGGCAGTGATTTTCCACCTTTATAGCACAACACATATAAACTAATAACTGAAATCCTGTGGCACATCAAAAATATATTTTTGCTGATGTGACCAAAACAGGTATAATTTTGATTGATTTAAAAAATAATATCATTTGCTTGCCCTTTTGCTTTAAAGTTACTTTTTTTAAAAATCAGGTGTCTACTTGTGTATAAAGGTGTCCCGTATGAAGAATTAACCAATAGAACACAGCCTTATTCAACATGACCAATAAGATACAAGTCTATTATATGACCTATATATTTATAATTCAAAACTAGGCATTCACACGAGACAGCTATTGTATTGATTGTATTGACTGTTGTCCTTTTTTTTTTTTTTTTTTTAAGATTTTTTATTTATTATTTCCAGAAAGAGAGGAAGGGAGAGAGGCAGAGAGGGAGAGATGCATCAATGTATGGTTGCCTTTCACCTGCCTCCAGCCATGGACCTGGCTGGAGACCTGGCTTGCAACCTGGTTATGTGCGCTGGCTGGGAATCAAACCAGTGACCTTTGGGTTTGCAGGCCAGCGCCTTATCCACTGTGCTACCAGCCAGGGCTGTTGTCTTTTTTTTTTTTTTAATTTGATAATCTAATGGAAAAGAGGTCAGTGCCGCTGACTAAATTGTCAGGTACTGCATGTTTTAAAATGTCTGTGGCACACCAGTTGAAAATCACTGCTCTAAGGAATACCTACATCAACTGCAGAATAATGGCAAGGCATAAGGCATATCGGGTAAAACAGTTAACCAAAGTCAGGCACTTAAAGGAGGGTGGAGTGGGATATTGGTGAGTGGTAGACAGATGACAGAGATAAGAAAAGGGATAGCATAATAAAGCCAGATAATATGAGCACCAAAGGAGATTATGTCTATTTACATGACCTTTGTGTCCTATTGGTTTAGAAACACAAAGATGCAGTAAGAGACTATCAGAGTAGCTTCACCCTGCATTATATGAGCCTTGGGAAACTAGGAAAATTCCCTTTAAGAAACTAAAGTAATCCATACTCTTAGGAAAAGATCCAGGTGTTAGTAAAAGCAAACAGAAGACAGAGAGCGTTCTTTAGCATGGAAAAGGTTTAAGTACATGACATTGGGGTTTCTGGATGAAGTGCAAAGGTCTGAGTGGGGTTGGAGGAGGTCTGTACGGGTAAATACTAAGATATATGGGGATGACATTATTAAAGAGAACACATTAGCCACCACTATAGAATTTATCAGATCATTGCTTTTAGCAAGTCAAGACTTCCAGTGGAGGCTGGGCATTTGAAGCCCCACATTACTACTATATCTTGCTTCTCTGACAGTTTCATGATCTGTATTAGGGAGCATCTGCGGGGCTCAGGAGGATGTCATCTATGTCCACAAAAAAGTCACTTCTGATTTTCTTTATCCTTACCCAAATTTTCTCTGGTCTGATCCATCCTTAGGTTATGAACTCCCATTCTATTGTACATCTTAACATCCAGGATACTCCTCCACCATTTCTGTCCTATGTATTTTTATTAAGAAAGTAATTTCAATAATCCAGTCTGGGCTCCTTCCTCATAAAGTTTCCAGATACATATGAAGTGATAGTAGCTGGCATGCTGAAGTGTTTGGTATTATATAGTCATTTTTCTCAATATTTCTATATCCACCTCTAAGGCCATAACTATGCTTATTAAATAGACTTTTAATTACCTTATATGAAATACTAGAATTTAGCTCTTATACCATTGTTTCCTTTCCTTCTCTTTCCATAGTTTGCCTTTTATTTCCTTTCATTCTATTTTTCAAATCTTTTTTCAAAGAGTAGTAATTGATGACATTTTAAGTGACTTTTGTACAAATTAGTTTAAATCCTAACAAATTTGTATAGTTCTCAAGAGATTCTGTTTCTCGCACTTCCAACAACACTTACTGTTATTAAAGGTGTTTTTATTCAAATTTATTTTGGCATATTCTTGAGAGTTTATATATGATTCCAAAATGATTTGATCATGCAGTTTGTAGTAACCACCAAGTGTGATAGGCCTTGGGTAGCCAACAAAATTTCTTGCTCTGGATACAGCCTCAGAATACCTGAACCTACCCTTGGCACATGACTAAGGCTAGTTTCCAGATAGGCTAGTCAGATTCACCCTTTGCCTATTGCAAACAAAGAGATACAACATGGAACCTCAGGAGATACAAGGCAACTTGATGACAATGATTTAGCTATAATACCCAGGAATTCCTTGTCCCTGGAGCTGGTCTGGCACCTGCCCTTGCAGAGGCTTTGCTAGTCTGCTCTTTCATTGCCTTTTGAGTACCATGCAACCTTATAATGAATCTGCTTTATGCTTAAGTAGGCCAAGGTCCATTGCTTTCTATTGCATGTACTCAAAATAACCTTAACAGAAACAATAAACTTGTTAGTGCTACATAGAGAACTGTTCTATGTCCAAGGACAGTACATTTAAACTTAGCCAGACATTAAAAAATATCTGTGCCATAAAGTAGAATCTGAACCAAGAAAATGTAAGTGAATCAGTGGAAGTCATTATTTCTTCTTAAAAAAAAAGAAAAAAGAAAAAGAACCTGCACAGAGCATTCTAAAGGTAGCTTATACATAAAAGCTACCTTTATATAAATATGTATGTGTGTATATATGCGCACACACACACACACACACATATATATGGCTCAGTTCTTAAATGTATCATAGAAGTGATTTCAATTTGTATGGTGTTTCTCTGTGACAATTCCTTTTTTGTGCAATTTACCAAGAAAAGATGAAGGGATATAAGATTAATCTATTTCTTATTTGTACTCCAGTTTGCTCTATAAAATAAAAGGAAGGTGGTTGAAAATGGCAATTACAAGATTTAGTTTTCTGTCTGAGAAGCTCCAAGTGCTTATCTGTCGTTATTCAATTGATTTTGTAGGATACCCTTGAGAGTTGTGGGAAACAGCTATTTTATAACCAGAGAAATTAATGCACAAAGGCCATGTACTGTATTAGTAAGAGCAGGATTTAGAAGCACGACCTCTGAGTTTATGAAATGTTAGTCCATTAAATGATGCTGGGTTTGTCCCAGTGCTCACAGTGTTTTCCTCCTAACTGTGAACTAAATGGCTAAACATTTTATGAACCTCCTGGTTTAAGGTGAAAGAAATCATTTGGTTGTGTCAATTAACTTCATTCATGGATCAACCCCTGTCTTTATAATTCTCCATGAAAGCACGTAGATCATTGTTAAAATGTCACATGCATAAAGATCAGGCAAAATGTTTTAAAAGTTAGTCACTTTTTTTAGTCTGCTATTACATTGTTTAGCCTGGTATTTTCTTTACCTTGTCTTTCTAAGTCATCTGCCTTTGTTTTTCTACATTTACCATTCACTTCCACCAGAATGTTTTATTTTCCATGAGGTGAACATTGTTTTTCCTCCTCATTTCGCACCCTCCCCCCCCCCCTTTTAAATACATTTTGCACTATATTTTTAGGTCATTCTGTTTGTCTTGATATAATGCCATCTTCTTCTAATGCCTTTACCTCAATCCTGCTTATCCTACCTTCTCAGTAGTCTTCCCTGGAACTTCAAATTGAGCTATTCTCACTTTCAAAGTCAGGTTATCTTTCTGTCTCTGTTTTTAGGTATGTTACTACTGTTTCCTTCACTGCTTCTTTTCCCCTTTAACTTATTTAACCTTTACTTTGTTACTTTCTGTTTCTTCCCAAGGAGATCAAAATCTTCCAAGGATAACAACAATGACTTACTCTAGCTAAGATAAGATTTAGCACAGTATTTTGCAATTTTCAGGTGTTTAATAAATGGGCAGTGTACAATATTGATTAATTTACAAGCATGCTTATGTAAATTTGAGGGTACTTTGATGGTCTGAGAAGCAGGGGAAATTTTTAAATGCTTAATTTATGCCTATTAATTATATAAGGTAAGAGAATTAACTATATTTATGAGTTGAAGACTGGTGCACAGCAACATTTTAGTTTTCAATTCCCTTACACTAAGTAATATGCCGCTAGATAGCAGTTTAGTTTACATATACTTTGGTAAACAGCACAATCATTAGAAAACCCTTTACTTTGTTTTCTATTCAGGCAATCATTAGTTTTTGCATAAACAGCCCAGGGCTATCAACAAACCTACTCTGAAACCTAATTTTTCTTACTGTTTGACCACACTCATCCAAAGTTGTACTGTCTGTTATGCAAGCCTCCTCGCCACACACACACACACATACTTACTGTGTAGCCAGTATCTGATCAAGTTCATGGTTTTTACTATTAATATACAAATACTTAACCAGAGTACCCTAAACCACCTCATTGCTCTGAACTCCTTCCACATCTCATCCTATTGCTTCACTCAAAAATTTATGCATTTAATTAAACAAATATCACGAGTTCTTATTAGCAACAGGGTAGTGAAATAGCAGTTACCAACAAATCCACTGCTGTATCAAAATATTTAAGAAGTCATAAAATGTTAATCATTGAACAAATTGTTTCATTCTAGGACTTTATCCTAAGGACACCAACAGAATTAAGCAATAACATTTATGTGCAGAGGTATTTATTATAGCATTACTTGAAATGTCAAAATATTTGAAAATAAAGAAAAATGTTGAATTTTCCTAAATGGAAAATAACTTAACATGAAAGAATATTAAAAAAATAATGTCTTATGACAAGCATATTTATGGTCATATGCAATGTCACATATAATTCAAGGCACTGGGTACATGGCTATAAACAATTAAATTAGCTCTTACCTATGTGAAGATTATATTTTTATAGTATAAATAGATGTTTAAATGATAAGCAAATAAGCATCCAAAAGTATCTGATAGTGACAAGCAGAATAAGGGGGAGCTTGATTCAGATACTATTCTTAAGGATGGTCAAGGAAGATAAAGTCAGTCAAGTGAACATCTGGGAAAGAGCACCTCAGACAGAAACAAGTATTAAAGCCTTCATAATAAAATGTGGCTTGGCATTGAATGCAGTTGGCATTCAAAATGAATGAATTAATGAATGAATAAACAAATTAATTCTTTCACTGTGATCTTCAGACTTGCCTAAGTTTTATTAATAATCTCTACAGAGGCATGTACTACATATTTTAACTAGCCCTATACTTCTTTTTTTTTAAGATTTCATTTATGATTTTTAGAGAGAGGGGAAGAGAGAGAGGCAGAGAGGGAGAGAGACATCAATGAATGGTTGCCTTTCACCTGCCTCCAGCTACAGAGCTAGCTGGAGACCTGGCTTGCAACCTGGTCACTGGGAAGTGAACCAGTGACCTTTGAGTTCCCTGGCCAGCGCCATAGCCACTGTGCTACCAAGCAGGACCAGCCCTATGCTTGTAAAAATTGTCATTTGTCAAGTACTTTTCCAAACTTAATTAAAACTTTTATCAAATTAAAAAATAATTTCAAATCTATCAAATTAAAAATTTGCTATTATGCCTCACCCTCTTACTGAGAACCAGGGAGCTCACATATTTTTTTTTTACCATAGCTATACAAATAAAATATAGTCATATGTTGTCCAATATCCAAAATTCTTTCAACTACATTCTAGTGCCTTTCATGACCCATGATGGGGTGAGCATTTGCCTATCTCCATAAAAAATAAAAAAAGGTGAGAAGTATCCCAGATATGGACTACTAAAAGAAAAGTTTTGTACATGAGCTTTTGTTATACACATAGAAATATTATTTATATTTTAACATACTGAAGTAAATCCTGTTAAGCTTAACAAAGGAATGTAATGTCCAGTATAGTGTGTAATGAAAGTATCTTATGATTAATTTCCTAGAAATTTTCTTTTAATTTTATTGTTGTATTACATCCATCCCCTTTTTGCTCCCCTCTGTCCCCCTCCCCACCCACCCATTCCCCCCAAAGTCAATCCCACCTGTTGTCCATGTCCATGGTTCCTTTATACTAGGTTCTTGTCTAAGCTGCTCCCCTTCTTTGCCTCTGCCTCCCCCCTCCCCCCAACCCCGTATTTCCTAGAAATTTTTAACAGTAATTGGTACTGCTCATATTAACTTTAAATTTCTCTACTTGGAAAATTAAATATTTCTTGGTTTAGAAACATGTTAGTCTCAGTTTTATAGTTTGAGACATATATCAGAGATTTAGATTTAACACTCGAATTTATCTACTTCCTGTCTTTTGTCAATGAATGACAATTACACTACAATTCTAATCACCTCACCTGAAATTTACACTATTTTCTCCTGATAATCTTAGGGATCTGAGGTACTTTTTTTTGAGGGTAGAAAATTACCTTTTTTTTCCAGCATGTTTGAATTTCTCCAAAAATTCTTAATTTTCACTCATTCATGGCAAGAAATCTCAGAAATCTAGAATTATCTAATTCTTAACTGGTATTCTCACTCTATAAGGTAGAGCTTACTGTGAGAAGCCCCCACCTAGCTCATTCCTCTACTCCCAAGTCCCTCTCAACTCCCACTTCTTCTTTGATCAACTAATGTTTTATGTTAAAATAATTTATTTTTCTAAACAAAATTTGACATGACATAATTGCATTACAATTAAGAATAGGGACTTTGTTCGATTCCTAGTCAGGGCATAACCAGGTTGTAAGCCAGGTCTCCAGCCAGGTCCATGGCTGGAGCAGGTGAAAGGCAACCATACATTGATGTTTCTCTCCCTTTCTTCCTCTCTCCTTCCCCTTCTAAAAAATAATGAATAAACTTTAAAAAATAAAGAAAGAATAGGGACTGTAATGTCAATTAGATATAACTTCAAATACATTTTCCTTCTCATTACATGTGTTAATTGTCCAAGTTTTTGATTCATAACTATAAAATGGGCATAGCTGTATTTCATACCACCTAAGATTTTATGAGTGTACTTTTTAAAGTGAAGTGCTTAAGAATCTTGTACATAGTTAACACAGAAGGAATAATTATTATTATTATGAACCACCTTCAGATAGCCAGTTCCTTTTATATTTATAATTTTGTTGATTGGGTCCACTCTCTTTTATTCTTGGGTTAGTCAAAGAACCAACTCATTTAGCTAATTTTTTCTACTCAGCTAGTTATTTCTATTTTCTTCCTGTTCTTTATATTATTTACTAATTACTTCCTTCCTCTGTCCTTGGGCTTATTTGGTTCTTTTTGTTGTTGTTTCTTAAGGTGTAGAGCTAGGTTGTGCATTTATGATCTTTATTGCTTCTTATTGCAGGCATTTTGTTGCTATGTACTTCCCTCTTATAACTGCTTTTGCTGCATCCCATAAATTTAATTGTACTCAGAGGCTCAGAGAGATTTAATTCAAAGTTTAAAAATCTTTATATGGGTTTTCTGAAAACTAAAATGTTTGAAAAGATGGCTAAATGGGTGGTCAAAAATCACTGTGACAGTCTCCTTACTGATTTTCTTAAGGAAATGGGTGGTCAAAAAGCATTGTGACAATCTCCTTACTGATTTTCTTAAGTAATCATTAACTGTGCAGTCTTCCAGCTGATTAAGATGTCATTTAATCTGCCTAGTACCTACTATAACAGAAAAGAAGAAAATCATCAAAACATATCATATATGTGTTTCAGACACATTTAGCTCATCTATTTTCTCCAATATAACTTTGTTAGTTTTTTCCTTCCTTAATTTAACAAAGATTTACTCAATGCCTACTAAATACCTTCACTTTACTGAGTGGGAGGGCATTGCAGGGAATAAAACAATGAGTTTACAATGCATTAGAGAAAAGAAACAAAGAAAATATTGATGAGTATTATGGACCAAATGTTTATGTTCTTCCTAAATTTATATGTTGAAGCTCCAATCCTGTGACTGTCTTTGGTTACAGGGCATTTGTGGAGGTAATATAAGGTTAAATGAGGTCATAAGGATGGGTCCCAATCCAATTAACTTAATATCCTTATAAGAAAAGATGGGAGAGTGAGCTTGCTCTCTCTGTCATGTGAGAACACAGTGAGAAGGCAGTCATCTGTAAGTGAAGAAAGGTCCTCACTAAAAACTCATCTGGCTGGACATTGATCTTAGACTTGTAGCCTCCTGAACTGAGAAAATACATTTTAGTTGTTTAATGTACCCAGTTAGTGCTCTTTGTTGTTGTGGTAGCCCCAGCAGATCAACACAGTGAGAGGGTATATACAAAGGGAACTATGAGATCATTTTTGACAAAAGTGCAAAGGTAATTCAATGGAAAATATAGTCTTCGAAAGATAATGCTGGGAAAGCCACATGAGAAATAATGAAAGTGGACCCTTATCTCGCATTACAAAGTCTGTCCCGAAAGTATGGGCTGTGGAAACTGTTTTCATTACATTGACATTGGTTCAATACTTTCAGGAAAGACCTCGTATATGCAAAAAAATAACTCAAAGGGATCAAACAACTAAGTATAAGAGGTAAACTATATAAGTTTTAGAATAAAACACCAATTTTACAAATAGATTTTATAAATCTTTATTATCTTGGATAAGACAGTGATTTCTTAGATAAACATCAGATGCAATGCAAACATAACAGAAGAGAAATAAATAAATCAGACTTTATGAAAATATAAAATATTTGTGTTTCAAAAGATGTACTGATAAGGTAAAGAGAGAATAATGAAATGGGAAAAAGCATTTTCAAATCATACATATAATAAGGGTCTAGTGTCCACATTATGCTAAGAACTCTTTACCACTCACCAATATATAGGCAAGTAATCCAATTTAAAAATGGATAAAAGATTTCAATACACATGTTGTCAAATATAAAATTGAGAAATCAGCTAATGAAAAGATTATCAATATCATTAATCATTAGGAAGTGCAAATGAAACCCTAAAATGAAATATGACTGAACACTTACAAAAATATAAACAAAAATTGTGATGGCTACACCTGTTGGCAAGGCTGGAGGGAAATTGGAACCCTCATACAATGCTGAAAGAATGATAGAATGATTAAGCAGTTTTAGAAAACAGTTGGATAGTTCATCAAAAATTAAACATAGAGTTACTACATGGTTTAGAAATTCTGCTCATAAGTATACAAACAAGAGAATTGAAAGCCTATGGTCCAAACAAAACTTATGTAAAAATGTTCATAGCAGCCTTATTCATGATAGCCAAATAATAACAATGCCCTTCAATAGATGAATGGGTAATAAATGAGTAAAATGGTAAACATTAGAATACATTAGAATATTATTGAGCCATAAAAAATGAAGTAGTAATTAATACATAGTACAACATGAATTATTCTTTAAAACATTAAGAAGAGGGACACAAAAGATTGTGTTACATGTTTCTGCTTTTATGAAATGTCTAGAATAGTCAATAGAGGCAGAAAATAGATTATTTGACAAAAGTTAGAAGGTCTGGAGAATGAGGAGTAGTTGCTAATGAATATGGGGATTTATGGGTGAGGGGTAGCATGATGAAAATTACTAGAATTAAATAATGGTGAAGATAGTACAGCCTTGTGCAATATACTAAAAATTATTGGGGTGTCTACTTCAAAATGGTGAATGTTGTGGTCTGTGTATAGCAGCTCAATTTTTTTATTGCCAAAAATAATAAAGGGAATATATTTTATAATCATAAATGGGAGTCACTGACCAGGTTTCAGTGATCTGGGAAAATTTCCAGAAGATTTATAAGCTAAGATCAGGAAGTATATTAGAACTAGCAGGTGTGTAAATGAGAAAGGAGAGAGAGAGAGAGAGAGAGAGAGAGAGAGAGTTATTAGGATTGATTTAAGATATTTTATGGGGCCCATTGATGAAGACAACAGGAAAGGTAAGCAGCAGAGAATTATGTAAGGATTTTGTAAACTAAATTATTCTAGACTTTCACAGGAGTCATTAAATGGTATTAAGCCAATGGTAACTTCATTAGATTTTGGAAAGAGTAAGTAACTCTAATGATAAGAATACAGCATTGTTGGAAAGAATGACAGTGCCAAAATTCAGGTGGTTGGGCCTAGAAGCTAGCGCCAGGAAACAGCTCTGGTACTGGAGAAAAATACTTCAGAGAGTATTTAGAACTCAGTCTGAAGAATACTAATTACTACAGACAACTTCAGGTTTGCATCAAACTATGCATTCTATTTCCAGACTTCGTATTTAATCAGTATTCCCAGAAGATTCTTGTAATTGTCTCTAAATTTAACTTAATTATGAAAAATAATTTTATGCATATTCTTTTCTTGCTACCTCCCACAATCCTACATGCCTTTAAAACTCTTGAACCACAGACCAAATGCTTTCAATGCTTACTAATGAAAGGAAGAATATGTTATTTTTCGAAAGCAAAATAAAGGAACCCACACACACACATATATAAAAGCATACTGGTAAATGTCATAGCAATTTTATTTTAAAAATAATGCAGATCAACTGAATATATATATTAATAATTAATTCTATTCATGATAAAACATAAATGCCTTTTCTGGTACAGTTATTTAAATAAATAAAATACTGATTCTATCAATTTCCAGCCAGGGCAACATAACCAGGTTGCAAGCCAGGTCTCCAGCCAGGTCTGTAGGGGGAGGCAGGTGAAAATCAAACATACATTGATGTTTCTCTCCTTCTCTGCCTCTCTCCCTTCCTCTTTTTCTGAAAAATAATAAAATCTTTAAAAAATACTGAGTCAAAGGAAGAAATTTTAGTATCAAATGACCCGGAAACATTATTAACTAATTTCGAAGCTTATCATATATGTATGTTATGGGCTGATATTTTTCTCCCAAAACTTCTATGTGGATGTTTTAACCCCTGGTACCTGAAAATATGAACAAATTTAAAGATGGGATCTTTAAACTGGTAAATAAATTAAAATGAGGTCATTAGGGTTGGCCTTATTCCAATGTGACAGGTGTCCTTATAAGAAGAGGAAATGGAACTCAATATGACTCAACACCAGGATGACAAACAATCCAATTAAAAAATGGGCAAAGGATCTGAATAGACACTTCTCAAAGGAGGACATACAGATGGCCCATAGACATGAAAAAATGTTCAACATTACTAGCCATCAGAAAGATGCAAATTGAAACCACAATGAGATATCACCTCACACCTATCAGAATGGTTATCGTTAATAAATCAACAAACAACAAGTACTAGTGAGGATGCAGAGAAGAAGGAACCCTAGTGCAGTACTGGTGGGAAGGCAGATTGGTGCAGCCATTGTGCAAAACAGTATGGAATTTCCTCAGAAAACTAAAAATGGAACTGCCTTTTGACCCAGTGATTCTGCTGCTAGGAATATACCATAAGGATCCCAAATCACCAATTCAAAAGAACCTTTGCACCCCTATGTTCATGGCAGCACTATTTGTAACAGCCAAGTGCTGGAAATAGCCTAAGTGCCCATCAGTAAATGAGTGGGTTAAAAATCTGTGTTACATTTGCACAATGGAATACTACACAACAGAAAGAATGAACTACCTTTCTTGATAGCATGGATCGAATTGACAGTGCTATGCTAAGTGAAATAAGCCCATGGGTGAAAGACATATATCATATGATCTCACCTGTAACAGGAATCTAACAAACAAAATAGAACCACAGACATGGAAACATGGAACAAACTGAAAGTGACCAGAGGGGAGGGGAGAGGTGGATAATGGTGGAAAGAAGCAGAAGGGTCAAGACAAAGAAAATGTATGAATGACCCACAAACATGGACAACAGTATGGGAATTAACTGTGAGAGCAGGGAGTGGGATGGGTGGAGAAGAACAAAGGTGGAAAAATTGGGACTATAATAGACTAACGATAAAATATGATTGGAAAAAAGAGGAAATGAGGACATAGACACACACATATAGGGATTATTATATGAAGACATAGGAAGAGGTTAGCTATCTGTTGTACAAGCCAGAGAGACAGGCTACAGAAGAAACTAATCCTGCCAACTCCTGGATCTTGGACAGCTAGCCTCCATAACTGTAAGGAAAAAAACTAGTTTTTAAGCTACCTTGTCCTTGGTATTTTGTTATAGTTGTCCTAGAAAACTAATAAAATCTATTTTATATTTTTGTATTTTGTTTTCAAATAATTTCACACTTATAACAGAAGTTCAAATTATATAAATAATTCCCATATATCATTGATTTAGATATAGTTGTAAATATTTTAATATACTTGCTTTATCACTAATACCTTTGTACATTTGTAATATTTATTCTTTTCTAAACCATTTGAAAGATACATTTGGAGTTATGTTTCCTTTAACCCTAAAGGCTTCACTGTTTTTTTTTTATTTAGACAGATACATTTTTTTTTAAATATAACACAATCACCAAAATCAATAAAGTTAAAATTATTACCTATTCTATTTATAGATAATAATAATACCTATAAATACATCTGAATAAATACATCTGAAATAACACAGTTTAGAGTAAAAAAGTAAAATATATTTTAACCTATATAAAACATTAAGGTATATAAATATGTTGTGAATTTGTTCTATTGGTGATGTTAGCTTTGCACTTGGTTAAGCTAATATCAGTCATATTTTTCATTGTAAAATTACTAGTTTTCTATTTTTAATACATAGTTTATATGGAGATACTTTATGAATATGAAGATATGCTCTAATTCATCAATTTTTGAGTGGTTTTATTTGTCCATTGATAAATATTCCCTATTCAAGTATTAATATGATGTTTTTCAAATGGTAATTAACTTTAGCATTCCATTTTTTCCCCTTTGGTTACTGCCCTTTAATTTAGCATGATGTTTTCAAGGTACATCTATTTTGTAGCACGTTATTTATCATCAGTACTTCTTTTTTCATTATTAAATTTCTTGGGGTGACATTGGTTAATAAGATTATATAGGTTTCAAGACTACAATTCTATGACATGCCATCTGTGTATTACATTGTGGGCCCACCATCCAAAGTCAAATCTTCTTCCCTCACCATATAGTTCATCCCCTTTATTAACCTCCAACTCCCTCCCCTCTGTTAACCATCCTCCCCTCTGTTAACCACCAGGCTGTTATCTATGTCTATGAGATTTTTTTGGTCATTTGCTGCTTTCAGTTCTATGTCCTACACATGAATGAAATCATTCTTCATTTAAAGTTTGACAATTTCCTTTTGGAGCTTGCAGTTCTTGATTTACATGTATCATTACTAACTAGCCGATTCTTACTTTTATTTAGTAGGTCATAATCTGTTACTATTATTTATGTTTTGATGCTCAAATTGTCCTAGATTAAACTAGTAGGGGACACTTTAAACTGCATATGTGTTCTTTTCTATGTATATAGCATTCTTCGAGTTTCAAACCCAATGAGATGTTAGTCTCACTTGTTACCTTCTATCCTAGACCAGGAAACACTCATTTCTTCAGAAACCTCAGTTCTTATAGTGAAGAAAAGGCAGGGCCTGTACCTGAATGATTCTCCTCTTCAGTTTATGGAGCCTAAAGACACAGCCAGAAGGGGATTGCCCTGCTATCTCTAATGTTTTCTTTACCATTCTTATATCATGTTTTAAAATATAAATGTGTCAGCATATGATAAAGTATCAACCCCTAACTATACTTGTGAGTAAAGCATAATATACTGTATAGTCATTGGAGAGTAAGTAGAAAACTCAAACAAATATAAGGACTGTCACTCTGGGATAATATTAAAAAAAAAAAAAAAAGTGACACAAATTTCAGGTTAAGAAGCACCAGAGGTTTTTGTCACTTCCACGTGATGCTAGGTTTGAGCCACCAACTCTATCACTTATCAAAACCTGGTTAATATATTAAAGGAAGGAACTGTGAAATTTTTGATACAGGTGAAATACTGAATTGGAGGGGAAGAGGCTTGACATGGAGGGTGATACTTTTTTGAAAGTATAAGAAAATCTTCTTGGATGAGGAAACCCCCAAACTAAGGTGTGAATCTAATACTAAACCCTTTAGAAGATAAAATGAAGGGTTTTAATGTTTAATATTACTTTTAATCTTCTTTTCACTTTCCACTCAAATATTTCACAAGGATCACTTTTTTTTTTTCTTACAAGGACATACAAGAGGGAAAATTGTGTAATTTTCACAGATGATGCTTCGGTTGTGATTCCATAACTCTGGGAAAATAAGATGTGGCTAGAATGTAAAAGATCTTGTGAACCATGATACAATGTTGACCAAGGACAGTGATAACTGGAAAAACTTTAAAATTTGAGAAATGTACAGAGGAATTTGTAAGGAGCTAAATAGGTAGGCATAATATTGAAAGCACCAAGATAATATACTTAGAAAAGTATCCCAATGTGATATCCATTAAATACAAATTAGATTTATACAGTGTCAGTATTCTTGTTTCCTCATTGATATGCACATTGAGTTCACAGGCTGTAAATTACAGAAGACTAGAGAGTTATAGGCAACATGGCTTTGAACTCAGGCAGACTGTCATAACAAAAATGATAATTCTATATCTCAGGGCTTCCTGCCTGAGATTGTGAACAATAAATGACAATGCTTCACCCAGTCATCTGCTCTGTTACAGATGTTTAGTGATAGCCAAGTCCAATGGAGAGTTAAACCACACACACACATACACACACATACACACACATACACCCCATGATCAAAACTTTAAGTAATAAAATGTGCCAGTGAGAGATGATGTCACAGTGGACCAAGCAAGCCAGATGCAGTCAATATGATAATATGACACTGGTAGTAGATTAAGGAATGAGGCTCTGGCACCAATTGAAGGCAAAGCTGGTAAGTCATTTATATTAGTCAGAATTCCAAGATGACACATTTATATCAGGATAATTTGAGGAAAGCTTGATAGAGAAAAGATGCAAAAGGATGGGCAGAATTTTAGGCATCCATAAAGAATGGTGCAGCACCCAGGGCTGGTAATGGGGAACTGTTACCACTCTTAGACTTGAAGAGGTAAGGAAAGAAAATAGTTCCCAGATCAGAGCCAGAGAATCTTGTGGAGAGGATCATCTTTGGAGAAGCTATGACTAACCTCAAGCAATGCAGTCCAAGTGATTTGCTATGCAAGAAGGTATCTAGGAGGGTATATAACCTGACTTTAATCTCTCTTATTCCTAGAATCTCCTGAGAATCACTGTTAGTAAAAGCCAACTGGAAGCCCAAGAACATGGAGATCTGTCAACACAGTCTAAACAGACCTACTAGTCCAGGTAGGAAGTAGGATGCAGAAGGGTGGAGAGAAAATCTAAAAGGGCTAGTGGACGATAACTGGAAGAATAGATTTCACTGCGCACCAACTACATTAAATAACGGGAGAAGCATCTACCAGTAGGACAATGCAATCCACACAAGTCTAGGCTCCAGAATATTACTTTCAGGCAGGGGTCCCCACCCCCTGGGGCCAAGGAGCACCCACAGCCTGTTAGGAACTGGGCTCAAGCAAAGCTTGCCTGAGCCCCTCTCTCCCGCTGTCCCAACCCCTTCCACAAAGCCAGGTCTTGTGCCAAAAAGGCTGGGGATCACTGGAATTTAATGGATCAATATTTTGTCAATATAGTCATGGTATTTTTCAGATAGTAACACTAAAAAAATAACTGATTAACCTTATATTTTTCTTTCTCATAACCACAACATATTCCAAAAAGTATGCGAGTCCTGTAGCCTTCATTAGAGATATCTACTATGCTTTCATCTGTCAGCAGGACTATTTCATAATTAAAGGGCAAAAATGTATGTACACATAGTCTTACATCTTTGTATTAAATATGATCACTCATATGCATGTTAGGTATTATGTGCTTAGAAAATAAGAAATGAGGATTAATATATGTAAGTGCTTTGAGATTCATTAATATTCATAAGAATGTATGCATTAATGTAATAATCCAGTGTCTAAGTATATGAAACAATTGCTCCTTTTTTTCTATGTCCAAAATTGCTCTTAATGATACATTCCTGTGGATGGCAGGAAAGCTACATAGCTTTAATAACTAAAGCCAAAGAATATAACCAAGCTATAGGATTAACTTTACTTATTAAGACTGTCTGTGCTATATATAGAGATGGGCAAAAGCAGGTTTACAGTTCTGATGACATTCTTTTGAGTTAATAAATCTGTTATAATCATCATGAGTTGAATAGCTTTTTCGACATAAACAAACCTACATATAAACTGTAAACCTCCTTTTGCCTATCCTTGTATTTCAAATAGAATGGAAGGAAACTTACAGTAAGATTAAACTTAACATAAAATATGGTCATTTGAAATCTGTAACTGAATAAAAGTAATGTAAATTGAGCAGAAAAAGTAGGTACTCTGAGGCACCAAAGATGTACTAATTGCACTCTGAATTTAATGCTAAACTTGTGATCTATATTTAATATCTTAAGATATATGCACATATTTATATTTCAAAACACAAACACTAGATAAAAAACCACTTTTCATAGAATTTTCACTAAAGCAAAACTTCTAACATATACAGTAGCCTCACTTATTCATGGTTTTCAATCTCTGTGGTTTGTTACCCTCAGTCAACTATAGTCTGAAATTATTAAATGGAAAATTCCAGAAATAAGCAATCTATAAGGTTTAAGTTGTGCACCATTCTGGGAAGTGTGATGAAATCTTGCACCTTCATGCTATATCCAGCCTAAGATGTGAATCATCCCTTTGTCCAGTGTATCTGCTCTATATAAGCTACCCACTTGTAATAACTTGGTAGTCCTGTCAGTATCAGATTGCCACAATATCACATTGCTTGTGTTCAAGTAACTCTTATTTTACTTAGTAATGACCCAAAAGTGCAAGAGTAACATTTACTTCATTCATAGATATGTATACATAGGAAAAATAATGCTTAGTTTCAGGCATCTGCTTGGGAACATATCCCCTATGTATCAAGGAGAACTACTATGTCTTATTTGTGTTGTAATGGTGAATACGATACACAACATATATTCAGTATTTTCAGAGATTCAAAAATGTTATTCAAATAGATAGTGATGCAAAAGGGTTTTATGATAAATTAATAAGTTAAAGATTTTTGATCTGTGCCAGACACATACTAAATATTCTAGAAGACTTTGTGTATAATTACCATAATGAAAACTAAGGAAACAACTCTAATAACAGTTTAAACATTAATGAGTTGAGAATATATATCTAATTACTTGATTTCTAGTGAGCTTCATACTGAATGGAATGTACAGATATAAGAGGAACAGATAGTTAATACATCTGTTTAATTTTCTTTCCGTTTGAAATTTCACAAATTTTGAGCCAACGCTTGGAAGTTTTTAGATTTTAGTTAATTAGTACTGAAATTCTTAAAGATGAATACTAACGTAAAAATTTTCTGTTGTTGGTTGAACTGAGATGTATATGTTTAAATACTAAATGTGAGAAGGTAAAAGTTGATCTGTTACAAACTATCCTTGAGTAGCATTCATATGGCACACTAATATGTTTTATTGCAGTAATGACAATGGGACTTACCTGATGACATATATTATCCTCAAAAAATATGATTTTAATTTAATGAGGTTATTATTTTGTTATACCATCATATATTAGGTAACCAGCTCCCAAGTAAAATATCAAAACTTTCAAATTAATAGATACTTGATAAAAGCATATCTTTGAATAAAAGGACTTATGAATTAATCACTAAGACTTGGGATATTTATAATCCTTATGCAGCTTATACAATTTCAACTCTCCTCAGAAGCCTGGCTGGTTGGGAGTTTCTATTAAGAGATTGTTGTTGTTGTTGTTGTTGTTGTTCTTTGACTTTCAGTTGCAGTTAGCCAATAGGGATACTGGGAAATACTAGAGGAAGCCAGGTAAGTGAATTTAGGGTATTAGCTTCTCTGGTCCCTTCTTCATGGTTTGACTTGGCTGGCTGTCTCCTATGAAGATCAAGCTGCCCTCTGCACATAGCTCCTTCCCAATACAGATCCAAATACCACTTTCTTCCCTTGATGTAGTCTTACCACACTTGCTCAAATGACCCTCACACATAGCATGGATCAAAGTGCAAATAGAGGAAGATATTAGAAGATCTGGTAGATTTTGCCTTAATCGTTATGGTGACAAAAGTGATATAAAATAATGGGAAGAGCTCAGTTGCTCCATGGTCCTAGAGAGCTTAGACAATGAAGAGTCTGAATGAACAGGCTGGCCTGATAGCAGCTATAAAAGAATCCCATCTCATATACTTTCAGTGCAGAAATCCATGCCTACAGGAAAAAAATGTACATAGTTGCAGTACCAAATAAATATTAAAACTATTCCATCTCTCTCTGACTCAAGAATACTGGAGCAAAGTATTGAGATTCAGAAATGTGGATGATGAAATGTTTAGGAGAAAGATCATAAATCTGACTAATTTGAATTCAAATGCCCTTCAACTCCTGTTGCCACCAGAGGTGGCCCTCCATTTTTTTCTACAATTTCCAACCCCTAAGAGCTTTCCTCTAAAATAATAAGAGATTTCACTTGAGAAAGCTGCTTCACAAGCCATTCGTTGCCTCCCTGCTCCACATACACACCTTTATAGCCCCAGGGTTCTTAAAAATTAGATCGCAACTCAATTTTTTTATAAGTAATTTTTCCATACAGAAATGGCTTACACAATCTGAAATCTTCAATGTGCATCAGTAGAAGTTTCAGGATCATAAATGGAAATAGACTGTAAGCCTGTTAGACCAAATAAATGGACTATAAATTTTATAATATCAGTTAATTTATGTGAGTGCATTTGTTTATGATTAAAATTGAATGTGTTGGGTTTAGCATACAGAAGAGATGTTAAAAGTGCTTATTTAACAAATTAAAGGCTCATATCAAAGATGGCTTCTGGATAATATGGTTAAAATGTTTGAATTTTATTTATATACAGTAGAGGAAAGAGTGTGAAAACTGAAAGACAGGAATATTTAAATGTATATATTTTGTGCATCCTTCTTGACAAACCCAAAATGATGTCCCCAGAAATGGTCCTCAAGTTATTCTTAATGCTTTGGTGAAAGCACTCTTTATTAGGACATTAAAAAAGGCATTGGTAAAGGAGATACCATCATATTTGAAACACTCAGTGATGGCTGTCTTCCTTAGGTTAATGATGTGGTGGAATCGTGATAGGTTTGAATTCTTTGATATTGATGAGGTGATGGGATCCAAGAATGAAAAGCACTATAGTAATAATACTATCAGCAGCAATACCACATTAAACGAAAGGTTTGAAGCACCAGTTAGAATCTTTTGACCTCTGTGTGTGTGTGTGTGTATGTGATTATGAAGTAGATAGAATTTTTTTAAGTGTCATACTAAAGTACTCAATTTACACTACTAAGCTGAGGTGAAATAGAGATACAGATAAAAGAAATAGAAGTGGAACACAGACATAGACTTTTTTTTTTTTTTTTTTTTTTTACTTTTTGGAGCAGGATCTTACCTCTAGTTACCACCATGAGATTCATAGCCACCTGCCCAGACGTAAGTCTGTTTGTAGACCTGGAATCCTTTGGCTGAAGGCATGCTAAAATCAATTCAAGATTTTGAACAAACATGATGCACAATGGAAATGATGCACAATACTATATAGGGTTTTGAATACCCACTTTATATCTGACACACCTGAATCTGAAAACATGGCTTGCGCCTGAAAATGAACCGTGCTCTCCAAAATACTGTAGCCTGAGTTAGTCACGCAAACCCAGTTCTAGGTTGAGCAGCTGGATTGTAAACTTCTGTATACAGAAAGAAGGCCCTTTTTAGTCATTTTTCTGAACTGATACTAGTAGAACACATTCAGATTATTTTAAGTAATACAACTCCCAAAGGTAATTCAAAATTGAATTACCTCCACTTATTCAGCACCCCCAGTATCACTAATAATCAATCAATATAAGATGCAATTTTTTTTATTAGAAATAAGTAAGAGTGGAAATACAAATGCTAATTTTCCAGTACTTATAGAAAGTGTAATTAGCTTTGTTATGGGATTCAATAAAACAATAGAAAGGGGTGAACTATCCCCTATAGTTATGTATTGTTTTATACTTATAATGCAACTTATAAAATTTCATTCTCCATGATCTTTAAGTTTATCTCTTTTGTTAATCTTTGTAAGCTTTTTCAATTGCCGATATTAATAGTGGCCCACTGGTATCATACTTGAGAATTTGAAAACTACTTCTCATACTACCACATGTTCAACTTTTGTAAACACTTAATGTTTTTTGGAGTGTGTGTTCTCTGTTTGTTTTCATGCATGCAAATAATCTAGAGAGTTAACAGTTTTAATCAAAGTTTTTTTAATTCCATTTATATTTTGTTAATTGTGTCTAGTTTCCAAAAGGGTTAACATAAACTCTTACATTTTGACTATCAACTTATCAAAATTTTTGTTTTTTTTTTAATTAAAATTTTTTTTTTAATTTTATTATTTTTAGAGGGACGGGGAAAGGAGAGGCAGAGAGAGAGAGAGACATCAATGTATGGTAGTCTTTCACTGTCTCCAGCTTTAGACCCAGCTGGAGACCTGGCTTGCAACCTGGTTATGTGCCCGGGCTAGGAATTGAACCAACAACCTTTAGGTTCTGAGGCTAGTGCCTTATCTACTGTGCCACCAGCCAGGGCTAAAAATTTTGGTTCTTATACTACTTTAATATACTGTGTGATTTGAAATACTATTAGAAGTGCAAAGAAATTTAAGTGTTGTATCATCTTGGTAAGTTTTTGTTTTATTTGATTTTTTAAAATCAGTATTACCTCCATTGTTCAATTTTAACATGATTAAAACCTTTTTAATCTCTAAAAAATTATTCTATGAATTGGTGTTTCAGGATTCTTTGGGTATAGTCCAAGTAGTGGAATTGCTGGACCTATGCACACCTATGTTCATAGCGGCACTATTTACAATAGCCAAGTACTGGAAACAGCCTAAGTGCCCATCAATGGATGATTGGATCAAAAAACTTTGGTACATATACACAATGGAATTCTATGTAGCAGAAAGAAAGAAGGAACTTGTACCCTTTGCAACAACATGGATGGAACTGGAGAGTATTATGCTTAGT
>PVIW01013921.1:0-25395 GCA_004026585.1 Noctilio leporinus | reverse complement strand
GAAGAAAAGGAAAAGAAAAATTAAAAAAAAAAAAAAAAAAAAGGAGGAAGGAAGAAAAGAATAAAGAAAGGGTTTAGAAAGGCTGGGGAAGGGAGGAATACTTAGATTGAGGACTGGGAATGCGTTATAGCCACAGAGTGAATAGACTTTAATTCGAGAGTAGGGGAGGGTCTTGGATATTTAGGTGGATTGAGGTATGAGGGGGATTAAGAATATGTGATGAGTAACTTTTGCAAAGGATATGTTGAGGCTTAATAGTTCATATTGCTCTGGGTATAATTCAGGTGCTTGGGTTTGGCAGCAATCCCTTTCCTGATGCTGCCTCTTTTTCTTGGTCAGGACTTTACAGTCTATAGTCTATATTGTAGCCGGTCTTGGCGTGTGGCAGGGCCTCTGATTGTCACAGTAGGGCTGATTCTGTGTGTCCGCCCCCAGGTAGGCTGGGCCTTCTGCAGCCTGGCTGGGTTTTAGGGCTGCCGATGTTCTGGAGCCTGGCAGAGTTTCCTGCTCAGGACAACCCCCAGCACTTCTGCAGGTCAGCCCGCAACTTTGCCGGTCCCTGTGACGACTGGCCCCACCCCTGCAGTTCCGGGAGGAGGCCGGGCCTGTCAGTCAACACTGTCCGGGGTCCGCCTACACTGTCCCGCCCTTCCGGGGCGAGCACCACGCCTCCAAGCCAACCAGCTCTCCATGGAGTCCTTTACGCGGCCTCTGTGATGAGCCCCTCCCAGGCGTGGGCGGTGCGGCCTTTGTCTCCGGCACTGGCCGGTCGCCAGCCACAAGTTCCCGGCTTGCCGGCCCTCCGGCTCGCGGTTTGGATTTTCCCGCGGAGCCTGGGGGCCTGTGTGGTTGCGCCGGGCTGGGCCTCCCCCCTCGCAGGGGCTTCTAGCTGCTGTTTCCCCAGAGGCCCAGCAGCTCCGTTTTTCGGCCCTCTTGCCGCCCCGGCTGGTGCACTTCCCGCTCCCCCCGCTCCGGCTTCCCGCAGGACTCTTCTCCTCCGCCTCTAGCCCCGCGCGCCGCGAAACCTCCTCTCCCTGTTGCCGGGGTGAGTCTCTCACACAGTCCCTCCCCTGCAAGAGTTCAATTCCGCGTTCCCTACGGCGTTTGCCCTCGCCACCCGCACTTCAATGCTGAGACTTCCAGTCGCCAGGGAGCCTGAAACTGGCCCCAGTCAAACGTGCCCCTCTGGGCAGAGCCGCCCCTGCCCAGAGCCGACCTCGGCCCACCGGCCGGTCGGTCGGGAACGCCTCACCTACTGTCCTGCTGGCCTCCTCTGCCTCTGGGCTCTGCTCCCCTGTGTCCAGATGCTGCCCGTTCCAATCCCCAGGGTCCTGAAGACGTCTCACGCTCCTTATCCTGTCCTCTAGCTGCTCTGGTACTCGAGAACACCGTCAGCACTGCTCTCTACTCTGTCGCCATCTTCCCTCCTCTGTATTCTTTTTATTAAAGATGGTGCCAAAAATTATACAAATATCAGGCCCCACAAAACCTGGATCCACTCCTGTTTACCATTGGAGCAGATGAGGGAAGCTACCAGGAATGGAAAATTCAAGGGATAGAGAAGTAGAGTCTTAATTTAGATCACATTCATAACAAAGTCAGATCACACCCTGCCTCTCAAGCCAACTAGGCTTTTTAACACCCAATTAGCATGATGTATAGTACTTAGAGGAAGAAAATCACTAGTATAATAAGGATCCACCTTGTATTGAAGGTGGAGTTCAACTATGGGCATAAATTGCCAACTGCTGGGGTGGGCCTAGAAGGTGTTTATTCATGTGAAGAACTGAGAAGCCTTCTAGAAAGAGCTCATTCTAAAGGGAATAGAAGCCTTCTATGGGCCATTTGACCCTATCGTAAGAATTGTCATTAAAGTTCTGAGTATAGCAGAGTGTCACTCACTTTTGTTTTATGAACAATACATTCACACTTAACCACTCACTGCTCACACAAGACTCATGTGTGAGTCCTTTACAGAAAAGATCTGAACTCTGGGAAAGCTGCTTCCCTAAAGCTTTGGTCTAACTGTAAGGTGGGTAAGACCCCTTCTGAGAGGCGGGCAGATCCAGGGCAATGTTGGCGTCCTGAGGGCTGCACTGCTTTCTCAAGCTGTGGCATGAAACAGGAGCACCAGCACGAGGACATGGAGACTTTCAGAAATATCAGGGAAACATTTCAGAGGACTGAGGAGGTTGTAGCTTAGTAAAATTGGGTTTATTATTAAAAATGTGGTCTTGCTTCAGAGAGGTGAGCATGGGGAAACTGGGTGTCTGTGATGATATCATGGGAATTTGGGTTCCTCAGCGGGAACATAGTTGAGGGCACCTGCGTGCTCCCTGCCACAAACTTGCTGTGTGGCTTTACACCTCTGCTTCCTCATGTGTAGACACTTGGTGCCAGTGTCTGATGGGTGATCTCTAGAGTCTGCTAGTTCTAAAATTCTATGGTTCTAAATGAAAATCTGTATGTACTTTTCAAAGTAACATCAGCAATTACAAGAGATTTTTTTTTTAAGTGGGGGGAGGAGCATGTTAAAGAAAGGAAAAATCAAAGTGCTAGCACAGGTGCCTCCTGAAAAATTTTGTTAGTTTCAATAAAGAGCAAATAAATGTCATCAAATAAGGAAACAAGTATCTCAAAGTCCACATGCATATGCACTGTACTGGATATCTGTAAACAAAATAAGAATCCGATTCTTTTTGTTTTTTTCTTATCTCTTTCACCTGGGCTTACCATTCAATGCAGCAGGTGGCTGGAGGAAACCTCTTTGTGACCAAAGATGAGCTCGGTAGGCAATGATGAGTATATGTCCCTCCAAATGCAGTAAAACTAACATGTGTGTACATAAACTAATGGTTGGTTGCTCAAGGCAAAGAACCCTTATCAGTTATAGTAAGAGAGAGGATATTGCTCATGACCTTTTTGAATTATAGCTATTTATATGATCATAAGCAGGTCTTTTGCATGACATCGAGAGAGATGCCTTCTAATGGGGGTTCCTTCCCTAGTTGTTTTTTGAGAGATACTGGATCTTTATCTGATTAAGCTGGGACATAACTCCAAGTGATCACCAAGTCTGAAATGTGTAAACCAGAGGGACAGAGAGAAGATTTCAATTTCAGGTCTGGCTATTGAAATGTGCAAATTAATGTTCTTTTTATTCCATTGGTGAGATGATATACAAATTGTTTTAGTCATGCAAATAGCTGGGCTCCCAGAGGCCTAGAGACAGTGACTTTTGGAATCATGCTGAGACCTGGAAAGCACCTATTAATTTCTTGATGAACAATAAGCTGAGAAAAAACAAGGCAGCGTTCTGGTGCTGCATGTCTCAGAGGCACAAATGCAACTGAAACTGTGGCCACTGAGGAACTGACGTTCTTTCCAGAGCAGTGCTTCTGTGAGGACTACTGAATAGGGCAGTGGGGGAGCTGGCTGTAGGTGCCTTGACCACAGAAGACTGTGTCAGTGACTGCCCTAGAACTGTGCATCATCTGCCCAACCATACACGGTAGTCCTGCTCTACCCTGCTTGTCCATGCTCAGAATTATTTACTCCCTAGTCCTATGAGGGGCAGTCACAGGAGAAAGAAAGGCAGAGGCACTGAAGTAGCTCACAACCCTGCCCACTGCCTTTTCCTCTCCTAGGAATGAATTTTTTAAAAGGCTTTATTATTTTTAGAGAAAGGGGAAGGGAGAGAGGCAGAGAGTGAGTGAAACATCAGTGTATGGTTGCCTTTCACCTGCTTTCCAGCTACAGACCTGGCTGGAGACCTGGCTTGCAGCCTGGTAATGTGCCCTTGCTGGGAATCGAACCAGTGACCTTTGGGTTCACAGGCTGGCACCTTTTCCACTATGCCACCAGCCAGGGCTGAGTGATTTTTTTAAAAGTCGCTTACAAAGTGGAGCTGATGGCTTTCTTACATGCTTTACAATCACACTAGGTTGCAAACACCTGGAAAGTGCAAATGACTTTTAATGCCTGTTGGAAATGTTTTAAATGACAGTGGGAAATTAGGGAATTGTGAGGAAACTTGAAAATCCTTAACTTATTTTGGAAGATGGCAGATTACAATTCTCCAGTCTCTGGGCATATCTTTGCTAAACACAATTACTACTAAAGAGAATATGGACCAAAATGTAGCTCAGCCTCTTTCAAAATGGAAACCTTCGGAAAGCAGGGGACTCAGTTGCAGAGGAGAGGCCGAAAGAATAATCAAAGAAGTCAGAGTCCTTGTAGAAAAGTATGTGGCAGGACAGCTTCCTCAAGCATACCCACTAACTTTTGACTTCTACTGAAATAAGTCTAAGATACAATAGGAAATGGCTCTAGGATTATACACCCCAACCCAATCCAAGACACCAGCTTTATGTTCCTGTTCACATCTTCTTCCTGCTGATGACATGGGGCCTACTCAAACACACCAAGGCTTGCTGTTCCTCTGGGAAAACTCATTGCTACAGACCATTCCATCAATGTATCTTCTGTGCAATGCCATGTCCAAGGAGAAATTAATACCAAAAACACAGTAAAATTAATGGCTAGGTCACTGACTCTCAACCCTAGCAGCACATCTGAATCATTTGTAAAAATATTCATGCCTGGCTCCCACCCCAGACCAAATATATCAAACTCTTAAGTAGAACCAGAGCACTGGTATGTATTAAAAGCTGGTTCAAGATAAGGTATCCTCCAAGTCACAGAATTAAATCATTAAATTTCTCATTCTGCCCAAATTCAAAGCTCTTTTCTTTGAATTTCAACTTTCAGGAGGACCCTTAGATTCTGATTGCATATTTTGGGGACCTTTAAAAAAGTCCAATGCCCAAAGTGAATTTTGTATTGACTAAATAAGAATTTCTGAGGGAAGGAACTAGGCATAAGTATTTTTAAAGATATCTCAGCCTTGGCTGGTGTGGCCCAATGAATAGATTGAGCACTGGCCTGTGAGCTGAAACATTATTGGTTGGATTCTCAGTCAGGGCACATGCCTGGGTTGCAGGCCAGGTCCCCAGTTGGGGGAGTATGAGAGCTGATTGATGTTTCTCTTGCACATCATGTTTCTCTCCTTCCCTTTCCCTCTCTCTAAAAATAAACAGATAAAATCTTTTTAAAATATGATATGTCAGGTGCTTTCAAAGTTTAGCCAAATCTGAGAACCAGCGAGTTAAATGATAACAATCCAATCCAAATAGCAGGCTCTGAGTTGGGGCTTCCAAATTAGGGACAGGAAACAAGCAGAGTTTAGCTGGAGTGCAGTTGGTGATATTAACAAATCTAAATATAGAACATGTCAACCAAAGGATGGTGTCTGAATGGAAAGAGAAAGTGGAAATTAGAGGGGAAAGATTTGCCAAGGGGGAGAGCATGGGGGACATCACAGGAACATTCAGTCCTATCTGTTTGGCAGGTGCATCCCCAAAAAGGAGGTGAAGGTGTGAGCATGAGAAAATATGACACCATTTGGCATTAAAACCATCCCTTTAATATCCTATAAAGGCTGTGTAGTCAAGCTACTACTATTCATTTGTCTCCCTATTTAATTTCCTACTGAAAGAGAATGTGTTAGTCAAGGTGACACAAATGTCCAATATGCTCAGAAATTCTTATTTCTCATTGAAAATTAATAAATTATCATTTTACTTTATATAGCAGCCTCTTGAGAGTATGCCAGATATGAATCTGTCCCTGAGAACCCGATCCATTCCAACATGACGATCAAGTCATTTGCAATCGGCAAACCAATCTCACCAAAGTAGCACCATCTCAGAATTCCTGGAGCTTAGCACAGAGCCCTTTTTGTGGTAGTTCTTCACCAGGCTGAGAGATCCTGGAAGACAGAGGTAAATGTTTTATGCTTTGCTTTCTCACTGATACTCAGCTTAGTGCTGGGACATTACTTTCAAGGGTCGTTGTCCAAGTATCTACATATACTATGTCAGTAGTGCTGCCCTTTCTGATGCTGAGCAGAGTCCTGGATGTCCCTGGAGGCCAGGTGTGAATCTTATAGGTCCTTGGCTTTAGAGAATGCAGGAGGTGCTGGGGAAGGGATTGGTATGTTTAGGGCAGAAGGGACCACTGGAGAGACTCAAGGTAGTGACATGCTACCAATCAGTACAGGAGTATTTTGTTATCTTAAAAACTAGTTGATATAACATTACTAGTGCATAACAGCTGGATGTCAGCTTTGCATAGGTAACACATATTTGTTGATTAAATGCATAGCCCCCTCATAAAACCTTCCCATGGCTGATGGTATTCCACTTTCTGTCCATTTTAAAAGATGTTACAAAAGCCTCATGTCTGTTACAACTGTGAAACTCCCTTGGCAAAATTACTGTCCTTTGCATTGTATTTGAAAGCTCTGTTTCTAGTATGAAAGCAAAAATTCATCACTCTAATATTTGTGGCAAGGCAGCCTGATCAGATAAGGGCAAGGCTTGAAAGTGGAATCTACTATGATTTTCCAACAAAGCAACTGTCTTAAGAGCTGCCTCTTTAACATTCTGGTCTACCTCTCTCCTGCATTTGATATTCTGAGACAAGTGATTGCTGGGGAGGTTCTCACTGGGTGAGAACCCTGGAAAACACTTGTTTACCATGTCATTGCTGCTTTTTCATTCTGGTGGTGATTTGTGCAGTTCCCTCCTCAAGGTACCTTAAAGGGACCTGTGCACCGATGGAATAGAAAAACCTAAAGGGTTCTGTATGGTTGCATTGTTATTGTTCAATACGGAAACATGTCACTTCACAGTTTGATGTGCTGTCTAAAGCTTTAGCTTTTCAGACTGTTTCCCTGGCTACTTTACCCTTCCCCCTCTCCCCAACCCTATCCTAAATTTTAGTGAACTGTGTCTTGTGCTATTGAGAAATCTAGTCTAGGGATGCCTTTAGAGAAGGTTACTATGCCTCCAAAAATAGTTCATACTCAGTAATACACAGACTATTTCATAGCTCCTGGGTGTATATAGTTAGAATAAGAATTATTTTGTGCTCACTAATGATAAAAGATAGCTAAACGGATGGACACCAATCATGTTATGCTACCAAAACATACATAGAATGACTGAAGATGAGCCACAATAAGACATTTCTGTTCCTGCTACTATTTTGGTATCATTTCTGGGCATCTCAGAAAGCTCTCAACTGAGATGAAAACAGTTCCACTATCCAAAAAAGAAAAAAAGTCTATTTTATATTATGAACTCAGAGTATAAACATCACTGTGGACTCAGGGCTGCCAGTGTACCCTCATGCTAGCTGGTTCAATGGATAGAAATGAGAATGTTAATAAACACTCTAATGAAAGGAATTTGTTGGATAGTAATTAACATATGCCATTAGTATCTGTCCCTTTGGCCAGACACTGCAGACAGGCTGAAACCATACATACAAATGAGTGTCTGCTAGGACTGTGTGGGGAAGAAAGGGGGGCAGTGGCATTGTGAGTGGCTGGTGTTGTCAACAGCTTTAAATCATGGTTGCTTAGTAAGAAAAACAGGAAAGGTTTTTGTGTCCTGGAACAATCATGTGACTGAACAAATTTTAATTTTAATAAACATTTTTTCATTCTTGTTTACTTTTCTTTTGCTTCAAAACTTGCTGTTTTTTGTTTGTTTTGGGTTTTTTTTTCCAAAGAAAAAACGGACTTATCTTTTTTCCCCCAATCAATGAGTGCAGGAGTACAACCTAGGACTTTTTATTCTTAAACCAAAATTTCCTAACTATTCCAAGAAAAGAGATGATGACATGAGTCTCATGGGCACCCTGATAGTTGCATTTCTCAAGATTTACATTACCCTTTTCTGGTTGACCTAAAATTGCTTACAAATCATGCCATCTACTCCCAAGCACTGCCTCTCATTACACAATGCAAAGTCAGAACTGGAAACACCGTAACCAGCTGGCTTTGAGAGCCTCTTTTTGCCAATGAGAAACTGAGATCCAGAAAGGTAAACCAATGTTCCCTAAATCATAAGCCTGGTCTACTGACCATTGTCAACCTTTTTTCCCCATCCTAGACTATGCTGTCTTGTTGCTTGCTTCCTTCTCACTTTGACTATGACTCAGAGTGGCCAGTCTGATGCCACTTTGGTAAGGAAAACAAAATCATTCAAAAGAAACCAAATCACACTTAGATCTTTCTTCACATGTATTGATTTGCTGGGAGCATGTGCATTTAGGGGAAAAAAATCAACATTTTAGAAATACCAGGGGCACTGAAGCTTATTGCCATTTGGCAATGAGAGAGTATGAGGACTTAAAACTAGAAAATCTAGCAAGAGCAAAAGATCAGCAGAAAAAGGAAAAATTGAGAAATCAGAGAGATTATAATAGAATATGAATTGATGAGAAAAACTGACACCACTAATAAGTAGGTAGACACTTCTGGAAGAGTAAGTAGCATGTGAAAGTTAAGAAATAACTTTCCTACTCAATATTTATTTGAATGACTGCATTTGGTCATTTGAGATAAAGTTGACTGAAGTTTATCTTTACGGTGTCTTTGAAGAAAGAACCTATTGCCCTGACTGGTGTGGCTCAATTGGTTGGGTGTCATCCTGCAAATTGAGAGGTTGCCAGTTCAATTCCTGATCAGGGAGCAACCGATCCATGTTTCTCTCTCACATCAATGTTTCTCTCCCTCTCTTTCTCCCTCCCTTCCACTCTCTCTAAAAATAAATAAATAAAATCTTATTAAAAAAAAAAAAAAAGTATTAAACCAACAAAAAAATAAAAGTGTAGACAAATTAGCCTAACCTACTTTCAATAACAAAATAACTTTCCAAGATTGTTCAAATTTTTTATTTTTAATACAATGTGTTGCCTTTAAATGAACAGCATCTACTTGCTAAAACAAACAGAAAAACCTTTGTTTGCATCTGATCCATAGTGTACACCCCACCCCACCCCCACACTGGGATTAAAAAGCAAAGGGTTCTATTTGGTAATGGATTTAAACTGCTCTGCTTTGGATGGGTGTAGCCAGGCCCAGAGAGTGTGCTCCTCCTCACTTGCTGCACTTTAGGAAACTCTTAGTCAATCAGGGAGACCTTCCCAGATGAGAAGGTAATTCAGGGCTGATGGAGTGCTGTGGGGCCCAGAGAAACCTTGAAGTTGACCCTTCTCTCAGTTGCTGACATAATTTATTCATTAATTTATCTGTTCAAAGAACTTGTATTGCACCTTTTTGGTGCCAAATGTGGTGCTGGCCTTCGGTTTTGAACAGAGGGGCATGGGTGTCTGTCCTCACATAGCTTTTTGCTGCCTTCTGCATTTGCCACTCAGTCAGTTGAGCGGGAGTTTATAGTGAAGTGTTAGTTTTTTGCTTTGGAAGAACAAGGAAGCAATAGAAAGAAAAAGGGTTTAAATAATTCACTTATAAGTTTGTGGGCCTCATAATGCCCCACACAGCTCTGGGAAGACAGTATATATCCATTCAAAGGCTCATAGACTGAAATGTAAATGTTAGTGCTTAGAAAGCCCCTGGAGACCATCTATTACAATCCTTTCACTTACCAGATAAGGACACTGAAGCTCAGAGAAGAAAACTGCCCTGTCCAAGTTTGTACAGACTGCCCTGGGCAACACGGGCCTCCAGGGCTTGGCCCTCCATCCCAGCTTTGCACAAAAACAACCAACTTAATCTTGCTTTGAGCAAGTACTTGAGAGTCAACAGAGATGTATTAGGAGAAAAAATTAATTTAGACTTTACTAAATAAATAAATCAATAAAACCAGAGCAAAAGAGTAACATAAGGATATCCTTCAAAGTTTTTTTTATAGATGCTTATGGAAACAAGGGTCCTGATTAGATGTCCCTTCTGGAATGTGAATTGAGTGTGAATTCAGATGTGAATTGGACACACTGAAATACTACCAGACTGGCTGGGAGCAGACATGGGGGAAGGTGGTGGTGAATTCTAGCCTGCACTCTCAAGATGAGCCTTCAAGTCCTCTCCCCAGGAGAGGACACCTTTTGTCCCAGATTCAGGAGCACTAATCAGGCAGGTGCATGCACAGGCTCCGTTGTAAGGTTATGTTCCCGTGGGGGTGATGACAACTCACATTCCACAGCAGCAGAAACAGACTCTCACAGAGGACAGCAGCTTCAGCACCCTGTGTGGCCCACTGGCCACTCTTCTCCAGGCATCTGTTTTTCTCTGTGTTTACTGCAATTTTGAAAAGACCCAGGGAACTGCCTTTTAATGATTTACTGCTGCTTTTTTAAAAAACCCAAACATAATGTTCATTATTGTAATAAATTCAAAAAGCATAGAAATCGGAAAAATATTCTTATTTGTCTTCTCTTTCCCTTTCCCTCACTTTGTACTTCTCTAATTTCTTTTCTTAGAGGTAACCTCTGTTAACAATATAATGTACATGCTCTTCCAAGAAAAAGCACACTATATATATATGTATAGGTGTGTATATATATATGTGGGTGTGTATACATATGCACAGACAACTTATATTTTTTACTTCCTTTTATGTGCACTTACATAGAAATTTTTAACATAAACTATACCATACCATATGTATTTTTTGGCAACTTGCCCTTTTCATTAAACTAAATCTTATGCATATTTTCCCATGATGCTACATGTTATAAGAGATAGATATACTTCAAACTATTTAATAAGTGCCAAATTCATGAATATTTAGGTAGTTTCCAATTTATTACTCTTTAAAATAACCTTCAATCAACATTAAATAACTTTTTTATTTTATTTTATTGATTATGCTATTATAGTTGTCCTGATATTTCCCCCTTTGCCCCCCTCCACCCTGCAGCACCCCACACTACCTTAAAGCAATCCTTCCACCATTGTTCATGTCCATGGATCATGCATGTAAGCTTTTTTGGCTACTCCTATATTTGTGCTTTACATTCCCATCACTATTTATAACTACCTATTTGTACTTCTTAATCCCCTCACCTCTTCACCCATTCCCCACACCCCTTCTCATCTGGCAACCATCAAAACGCTCTCCATAACCATGATTCTGTCTCTGTTCTTCTTGTTTGCTTAGTTTGATTTTTAGATTCAATTGTTGATAGATATGGATTTGGTGCCATTTTATTGTTCATAGTTTTGATCATTTCCTTAAGTCCTTGAACATTTCATATAATAATGGTTTGTTGATGATGAACTACTTTAGTTTTTTTCTTAGCTGAGAAGCTCTTTATCTGTCTTTTGATTCTAAATGATAGCTTTGCTGGGTAGAGCAATCTTGGCTATAGGTCCCTGCTTTTCAAGACTTTGAATATTTCTTACCAATCCTTTTTAGGCTGTAAAGTTTCTTTTAAAAAATCAGCTGATAGTCTTATGGGAACTTCCCTGCAGGAAACTGTTTTTCTCTTGCTGCTTTTAAGATTCTCTTAGCCCTTGCTGGTGGCTCAGTGGATAGGTGCCAACCTGCAAACCCAAAGTTTGATGGTTCGGTTCCCCAGTCAGGGCACATAGCCAGGTTGCAAACCAGGTCTCCAGCCAGGTCCTTAGCTGGAGGCAGGTGAAAGGCAACCATACATTGATGCTTCTCTCCCTTTCCTCCTCCTTCCCTGCCCTTCTCTCTGAAAATAATAAATTTTTAAAAATTAAAAAATAATTCTCTCTTTCTTTTTAACCTTTGGTATCTTAGTTATGATGTGTCTTGGAGTGGGCCTCTTTGGGTCTAGCTTGTTTGGGGCTCTCTGTGGTTCCTGGACTTGCATGACTGTTTCCTTTATCTAATTAGGGAAGTTTTCTTTATTTTTTTTCAAATAGATTTCAAATTTTTTGCTCTTTCTCTATCCTTTCTGGCACCCCTGTGATGCAAATGTTGGACCTCTTAAAGTTGTCCCAGAGGCTGCTTATACTATTCTCTCTCTTTTTGGGGGGAAAGGGGGAGGGTGTGGGTTCTTTCTTATTGTTGTTTTCTGATTGGTTGCTTTTTTTTTCTTCCTTACATTCCAAATCAATGATTTGATTCTCAGCTTCACCCATTCTACTGTTGTTTACTTGTTAATTGTTGTTTATTTTATTTAGTGTATCCTTCATTTTTGACTGGATCTTATGCTGCTGAGGTCCTCACTGAGTTCCTTGAGCATCCTCATAACCAATGTTTTGAACCCTGCGTCTCACAGATTGCTTATCTCCATTTTGTTTACCTCTATTTTTAGAGTTTTGATGTGTTCTTTCATTTGGGCTATGTTTCTTTGTCTCCTGTTTTGGCAGCCTCCTGTGTTTGTTTCTATGTATTAGGTAAAGCTGCCATGACTCCCTATCTTGGTAGCATGGCCTCATGTGATAGGTGTCCTATAGGGTCCGGTGGCACAGCCTCCCCTATCACCTAAGGTAGATGCTTGAAGTATGCCTTTCATGTGAGCTGATACACCCTCCTTTTGTAGTTGAGCCTTGGTTGCTGTTAGCAGATCAATGGGAGGGATTCACCCAGGCCAGTCAGCTGCAAGGATGGGCTGTGACCACTGACCACCAACCTCTGTCCTTTGTGGAGGATTTGCTGTGCAAGGGCAGGGTGGTTGTTCTCCAGTGAGGTCAAGGTCTGCAGCTGTCTACTGGGTATGGTGGCCTTGGGGTTTCCCAGGTGGTTTAGGCCAATGTCAGTCCCCACCTGTATTTTGCCTGGGGCACCTTGCCTGAGCTATAAAACAATCTGAAATGGCTGCTACTTGTGCTGTACTAGAGGTTCCTGTGTGAAGCCATGCTGTGAA
Source organism: Noctilio leporinus (assembly GCA_004026585.1). Taxonomy (NCBI): domain Eukaryota; kingdom Metazoa; phylum Chordata; class Mammalia; order Chiroptera; family Noctilionidae; genus Noctilio; species Noctilio leporinus. The sequence goes on along the minus strand of PVIW01013921.1, from coordinate 12,681 downwards.
TCCAGACTAGCTAGTGCTGGGTCTGGGGCTCACTGAGGCCTACAGTTGCTTGTTTGGGAGGATTTAGGAAGTTGTGCAGTATGAGCTGAAACCAGCCGTTCTCTAAAAAAAAGCAGCTTGGGTGAACTGATAAGTTAGGAGGGGTGGAATCTCTGGTGATCTCTGAGGTAGGTCAAACAGTGTTAGCCAGTTTGATAGAGTCTCAGATATGGTACCAGCCTGTTGGGTCCACAGCTCTTATGTATGGGGAAGGCTCAAAAAAGGTGCAATGGCCTCTACTCATGCTGATGCCAGACACTTTAGCCTTTCCCAGTATGCCACCGGTGCCCTTCAAGCTGCCACCCTGGCACTAGAGCTCACAGGGAGTGAGTCTGAGTAGGTGAGTCTCTGTGTGGGTTCTTTAAGAGAAACTGCTCAGACTCCAGCAGTTTCTTCCACTGACAATCTCTGCTGGTTTTTGCAGTCAGAAGTTGTGGGAACTTATCTTCCTGGCACTGAAACCCTAGGCTTTAGGTAGCGTGGGGTTATGATTTCTAGCTCTCAAGATAACCCTCCTGAATTTTTATAAACTACACATGGGCATGGGATCTGCCTATTTCATGTTGTGCCCCTCCTACCAGTCTAGATGTATGTGGGTTCCTTAATGGAAGTTGCCAGACTCTATTTATGACAATTCCAAGTGATAGTTGTTCTACACATTAGTTGTCATTTTGATGTGGTTGTTCAAAGAGGTGAGTCATGTTTGCCTACGATGCCATCTTGACCAGAAGTGAGTGACTTTCATATTAGGTAACTTTCTTAATTATTCTTTCCCACCTATTGCTTTAAGCTCAGTCATATAAATGCACCACCATATCTAAATCTCATTTTTAAACAATGACACTAATTCTGTGTCTGTTAAGCAACTGCTGTGCCATATTAAGGGATGAGTATGAGCTTTGGAATGTTATAAAATCAAGTTATTAAAGGATTAATTCCACCATTTGTTATATATGTCTTGCTTGATGTTTTGGGTTCATTTCTTTCCCCAAATAGCTGCTACATTGTACCTATATTTTCATCAAAAACTTAACATAAAAATTAAAACCAAATTAATGTGATTAGTTTGGTTACACTTCTTTCTAAAGGTGTGATTGGCAGGATAGACACCTCTGAACTTTGTCCAGTGTCTACCATAGACTGGACTCTCCATAAATATTAAACCAACCACAGAAGCTAAACTGAGCTGCGGATGGAACATGTGCTCATCAGATCTCCATGGATCTCCTACTTTATATAAAACCCTGAAGGTTTAACTGAGAACATGACACAGTCTTTGCCCTCAAGAATATCAGCTATAGTAGAAGAGATAGACATGAAAGCACCAGCTGAAACACTGCCAATGAATTAAGTATACAATTGAAGAACAAGCAAAGGGCAAGATCAGGGCACAGGACAGCTTTGCATTCAAAAGGGAAGTCACAAGAATATGTGTTTAAGCAGGACCTGAGCAGAATTTTGATGGTGGGGTGAGTGGTAGAGAGAAGTAGTTTCAGATTAAGGAATAAGGGCACAGGTGTCAATACAAATAATTGTGTAAGGATCAGTGAACACAGAGTGATACTTTATAGTTAGAAACTAGGGGCTACAGAAGGACCTTGTAGGAGGCTGGAAAGATACTTGCAGCCAAATTGTTGAAGTCCATGAACAGAAAGCAAGGAGTTTATGTGATACTTTGGTAGGCAATGGTGTTGCACGGTAAGTGTAGAAACATGCTCCTTCCCATGCTTTTGGAAGATAACCTGCGATGGAGTTTTCAAACAAACAAGAAAGTGAAGGCAAACAGTTAAGAGATCTTTTTTGCAACAATCCAGAGGGGAAATGTTTTTGCTAGCTTGAGTACCTTGAGAAGCTGACTTTTCTGTTCATGTCAGAGTTGTGTTTCAAATACCAGCTCTTAGGAGTTAGATTGGTCATGTATACCAATGTATGAACAATGTTTTGTGCTGCCACCAATAAAAGTGAAGTGTAGCACAGTTTGGAGAGTGGATAGAAGACACCCACACTAGGAAAATGGGGAAACTTTCAGCCTGTTTTCATATTATCAAAACTTAGTAGTCAGTGTCACCTCTTTTTTTTATGTGGCATTATGACTCTTCTATGATTTCATAAAAATGAAATTTTATATCAGTGTCTATTTTTATTTGTCATGACAAGTAAAAATTCCTTATATTTCTAGTTCTCTTACCCATAATCATCTAGAACCAAAGTACACCTGCAATCTATTCTTTGACCTTTAATATTGAGTACTAACAAGTATTTTACATGCATTATCTAATTTTATTCTCCACAACAGTGTTACGAGGAAGGCATCATCCGTTTACTCATCAAATATTTGAGTACCCACTATAAGATAGGCAGTTGGAACACAATGCTTTAAAAATTATGAAGTCACTGGTACAGAGCTAAGCTGACCTTCAAGTGAGATATAAAGACAGTAAGAAATAAATGCATGGCTCTATGCATAAGTCAGGTGGTGAAGTCTAGGTATGAAAATGAAGCAGAGGAAGGAGATATAGAGAACAGAAAAAGGTGATGGGAGAGAGGGGAGAATAGGCAGGGAAACTCTCTGAACAGAGCCCTGGATAAATGAAAGAATGAACCATGAACAAATCTGAAGAAAGAGCATTCCAGGCAGAAGCAACATCTATTGCAAGACCATCTGAATACCAGTCTTAAAAACTGTCTATTGAGGCGATAGTGAACAAGTGTAGGATGAAAAGCAAGGAGGCCAGTATGGCTGAAGCAAAATAAGCAAGAAGTAGTATGAGAAGTTGCATAGGATCCAGGGACCAGATCATATAGGACTTTGTAAGTTAGGGTATTTTGTTCTGGGTATGATCAGACACCACTGAAGAGTTTTAAATAGAGGAGTGACAAAACATGGTTCACAATTTTGACATCTGTTTTACAGATGGAGAACTGAACCTCAGAGAGGTAAATGGGCCCAGTGTCACACAGCAGGTGAGTCTCAGAGAGGCTGGGCTCAAGTCATGTCAGTGTGAGTCCAGTCCTATGCTCCTGACCTATCCCCTCTTTCTTCACACAAACTCTTTTTCAGGTTATATTAAACTCTCATTTTTTTAGGAAAAAATGTGGAATACTTTATGGGTCTATAAAAAAATAAGATTGAACTTTTTATTCTTTGGAAGTAGTTGACACCAAAGAACATATGGTGGACAGGTTCTCAGAGTTTCTTAATTACTTCCAGTTGCCTTTGGTAGCCATTTTGAGAAAATTTATTCATTTTTTGGGTGAGTAGATAGCATTTGGAGTATAATTTATGTGTTGTGATTGAACTGAGGGTGTCATGCAGAGGAATACTTCCATGATTCTCATCTTTTAAAAAGCTTTTTAATTCTTGTACCATTTTAGACTTACAAAAAAACTGCAAAATTATTCAATCCAGAGAATTCCTTATAGTCTTCACTCAGCTTTCTCTAATGTTAACAGTCTTACATACATAACCATGATGCAATTAGCAAAATTAGTAAGTTAACAATGATACAATACCATTGACATACAATATTATAGTAGTTTCTGGTGTATAATCCAGTGATTAGACATTATATAATTTACTAAGTGATGATGCTGATAAATCTCCCACCCATCTGACATCATACAGAATTATTTGATTATTGTCTATATTCTCTATGCTATACTTTACATCCCATGACCAATTTGTACTTCTTAATCCCTTTACCTTTTCCACCTATCTCCCTAAATCCCCTCCCATCTGGCAACCACCAAAATGTTCTCTTTATCAGTTGCAGTTAATTTACTTATATGTTGAACCCTGGTGTACAGGTAAAGTAGTTTGAAAATTGCTAACCCATGCCCTATGAGAGATAAATTCAGTCACTAAAATATACTATGTTTGTGTACAATTCTTTTTTGTCTTAAGGCTTATAGTATCCATTTAAAACACTATTTTCCAAACTTACTTAGGTTGCCTTTTTTCTCCCTCCACTCCAGAGCATGGTATGTCATTCATCTATAACATTGTTGGATTTATTTGCCACAATCTCCATCTTGAGCCCCTGAGAACTTGATTGATTTTTGTTTTTTAAGATTTTATTAATTTTTAGAGAGAGAGGAAGGAAGGGAGGAAGAAAGAGAAAGAGAGAAACATGAATAAGTGGATGATACATTGATTAGTTTTCCCTCACATGCCTCGAACCAGGGACCTGGTCAGCAACCCAAGCATGTGCACTGACTGGGAATCGAAATGGCAACCCTTTATAAGCCAATACTCAATCCACTGAACCTCACCAGCCAGGGCTGGTTAATTTTTTTTAATTGCACACAATAAACTCCTTTTTTGGACTATACGGTTCAATGGGTTTTGACAAGTGCATAGAATCATGTATTCACCACTGTAGTAACATACAAGATAACTTCCATATCACCCCCCAAATTCTCTCGTACTGTTTCTTTGTAGCCAACCCCTCTCCCATCCCCCAAACCTAGCAACTGTTCTCAACAGTTTACCTTCTTGAGAATGTCATGTAAATGGGATTATATGATATGTAACCTTTAGTTTTTAGCTTCTTTCACTAAGCATAAGATATTTAAGATTCATCCATGTTATTGCATGAATTAATAGTTTGTTCCTTGTTTATTACTGCACGGTACTCAATGGTATGGATATATCATAGTTTATCTATTTACCAGTTAAAGAACATCTGAATTGGTTCCAGTTTATGGTGATTATGAGTAAAACTGCTATAAGCATCCATGTATAGGTTGTGTGGAAGCCTAAGTTTTCATTTCACTTGAGTAAATGTATCTAGTAATGGGATTGCTGATTTGTATGGTAAGTAAATATTTAACTTTATTAAAAAACTGGCAAACTGTTTTCCAAACTGGCCATAACCCTTGGGAATTCCTACCAACAAAGTATTAAAACTTATCCCTATCAGCAGTTGTTGTTTTTAGTTATTTTCTCTTTCTTTTCTAAGCCATTTTAAAAATGTATAGTTATACTTATTGTGATTTTAATTTGTATGTCTCTAATAATTAACGATGTGGAGCATCCTTCTATGTGTTTATTTGCCACCTGAATGTCTTCTTTGGTGAAATGTCTATTCAACTATTTTGCCTATCTTTTAACTCATAATTTTTAAAACCTTTCCACTCTTTACAAGAATCTAGTATAAAGGAACCATGGACATGGACAACAGGGGGGATTGACTTTGGGGGTAATGGGTGGGTGGGGAGGGGGACAGAGGGGAGCAAAAAGGGGATGGATGTAACACAACAACAGTAAAATTTTTTTTTAAATGTAAAAAAAAAAAAAAAAAAAAACCTTTCCACTCTTTTATGGATGTAACACCCTCACACCCTTCCTGTTTCTGAAATAACTGCTTATGGGATCTGCTCTCTCTCTACCTCTCCCCTATTATAATCCCAGATCATTGCATTTCCTCCAGTGGAGATGACTTGTTGAGTTTTACCTTTTATAGTATGTATCATATAAGCATCTTTTAAATTTATGAACATTTAAATTTATAATTTTATATTGATCTGCTTTATCAAACCACCACCCCTAAGATTCTGATGACTACCTAGGGACTATGGTTTCATTAGTCTCCCAGTGACATGGTCCATTGGTATTGCCAAGATAGTTATGGAAGTTGCAAATGCCCTTTGGCAGCATAAATATCCTAGGGAAACTGAGTGTTGAGTGCTGGGAGAACTTCTGCACTGGTGTTCCAAGTAGAGTAGGGTGATGACTATGTGTGTTTGCTGGGATAAAGGGAATGATTTGTTTCCACAGGATGCCTGATTTATGAGAGTATTTGGACCAACCTCACTCTCTAGAGTTAAATTTAACAAATTATAACTAAAATACAATGGGGGATAACAGGTAGAAGTAAGGCTACCATGGGCTACCAATAAATTAATAATTACTTATTAATTCACACAATCCTCACAACTCTGAGAGGTCATTTTTCGCCATTGCCAGGTGAGAAAACAGTAACTATAAGAGTTCCAGAACAGTCACCTGCAGATCCTGGGCCACATCCCACAGCTGTCTGACTCCAGAAATTTCATTTTTTGCCCATCATTATTTTGCTGTTTCATGGATTTAATTCATGCATAATAGTAGAAATAATATTTTTAAAAGGCAGCAGTTTAGAGAATCATAGAGACCCTGAGAGGCAGAAGCCTGCTCTTAATTGGGACTCAAGGACAGAGCTCATTTCTGGCTCTCACTCGTTTTTTGTGTGTGTGAATTTGGAGAAATAATTGAACATTCTTTTGTTTGCTTCGCTTTAACAGTGGTCTCCAAACCATTTTGATTGTAAATCCCATCAGTAAAAAAATGTCTGAACATGCTCACTCATGAAATGTTTATTTATAAAATCATATACATATAAAACTCCACCTGGCTTGTGTGACTCAGTGGATTGAGTGCCGGCTTGCAAAATAAAGAGTCACCAGTTCAATTCCCAGTAAGATCTCATGCCTGGGTTGTGGGCCAGGTCCCCAGTTGGCAGCCACACATCAATGTTTTCCCCTCTTTCTAAAATAAATAAGTAAAACATTTGAAAGAAAACTCCATTAACATACTACATAGGTTTAAAATATTTACTAAACTAGAAATTTCAAAATGTTGAGATAAAATAACCATTACTCTGTTCTCACTAGTATTTTTAGTTGAGACCATGTGATGAATTATATTGTCCTTATTGTGGCAGATGAGTGAGAAAGGTGTCTGCATTACTATATTTCTATTGTATTTTGTTATTAGCCTTACTCTCTGATCTCATTCAAGAAATACTCCCATGTCATTAGTCCATTTTTATTGAGGTTAGTTTTATTAAAACTTGATTATAAAACCTGTAAATCCATGCAACCTGTCACACATAAACTCCAGTGTGTCCTAGTATATGAAAAACAAGTAAATTATGGTGATGCTATTATTCTCTCCAAACTATGGGATTTCCTCAGGTTTTCTCCTCTGTCATTCAGAGCAACCAAACTTCTCACATGTGGGCAAAGGGAGGAGATCAGTATCAATCTGTTTATTAAACATTACTATATCTTTATTTCTATTTTATTTTTCATAAAAATAAATCTAAGTTCAAAGATTTTCTTTCTGTACTCCAAAAGATTGCTTTGCATGTCCACTAGGTACAAATATTTCATTTTAGAGACCACTGATCTATAAAATGAGTATGTTTCCCCCAAGTAAGGGACAACAAGGGGGTCAATAATATGAATTCCATTGTATTTTATTGAATTTGTTGATAGCAAGGCTAAAATGCCCTTAAGAAAAGTATTATTGTCGCCCTGGCTGGTGTGGCTCAGTGGATAAGGGTCCAGCCTGTGAACCCAAAGGTCGCTGGTTCGATTCCCAGCCAGGGCACATAACCAGGTTGGAAGCCAGGTCTCCAGTCAGGTCCATAGCTGGAGGCAGGTGAAAGGCAACCATACACTGATGTCTCTGTCCCTCTCTGCCTCTCTCCCTGCCCCTCCCTCTAAAAATAATAAATAAAATCTTAAAAAAAAAAAAAAGAAAGAAAAGTATTATTGCATCTCTAAACTAATTTTGCTGCAGGAATTGCAAGAGTATAGGAGGGTGGCTGATAGGAATCAAATTAAATGTGAGTTCCCTGCACTTCTAGCACTTTTGAACATGGCCTGTTTCCTGCTGTACCCTAGGATAGAGGGGGATGACTACTTTGTTGTAATTTCTACTGATTAAGGAATCCAGTTGAGTCTAAGATTTACTCAGAACATTCTTCCTTGAACTCTCCCATTTCAGGATATCTAAGACTTTTTTTTTTTAAATCAACTTGTTTCAGAACAAGTTGGGTTCAGGCATTTACAATGGAGGACAACCCTAGGCTGGTGCAGATAAGATCCTCTAAGGCTGGCTCATAGGAGCACCCCTTGGAACTTGAGCTGAGTTCCAACCCCAACCCAAGAGTTTTAGATGGAAGTGAGTCAACCCCAGGAATGCAGTGGATTCTATATTTAGCCCTGAGTTAGTCACCATGACAAACAGCAGTAAAGCCAGGGTCTTGCTCCATTTCCTTTTGAGCTGCAACTAAGTGACCAGGGGAAACAGGCCTGAGGAAGTGGGCCAGCTTGAGTTAAGTGGGGAGTTCTGGGACTAGGCAAACCCCCAACACTGCTTTTTCCTACTGAAGCAAAATGCTGCATGGCTTTATTGGGAGTCTCCTCTCTCTTAGCTGTAGCCTTAAAAAAAATAGTTCTAAAGTAGAAGTAAAAGAAATATGAGATGAAAACACCTGCAATTTAATATAGTTCAACAAATTTATAATTCAACAGAAAGAATATAATAAATGACATGGAGGAAAAGAAGTTTCCAGTCTCTATAGTTCATGTCCACTAATACTTTAGTTAAGGTGAGCCAATCAAGCAAATATATTCTTCTACTAAAAATTTTTTTTACAATACTTACTTTTTGGAATAATAAATTCTCATATATCTTTGTATTTAGATTCAAAGGTTACAACAGAAAACATAGTAAAAGTCTTCCTCTTTCTACCTCATACCTCAGCAACCTAGTTCCTCTTCAATTCAGAGATGCTGAGAGAGTTCACCTTCACTGGCCAAAATTACATGACTTATTGGTAAGTTAGTATGGCTTATGGTTAAGGTCAGTTATCCAAGAACAAGACCCAGCAGAATAAAAATTGTTAATGAAGCCTTTTATTTTTATTGTTTAAAGAATTCTTCCATGTACGCACAGTTTAATAGCATCAGTAATATTACCTTCAACTATGAAGCACCAGTAAAAATCATAGAGGTTATCAGTACCCAAGAGAAAAACATGTTTGCAGAATGGGAAGAGGTAGCATAATTTACCTTCTTTTTTATTTTTTACAGGATGTTTGGAAACTTGATGATGGGGATCTTCCTGTAAGTAGTTGGGGTTTGGCATCTGGCTTGACCTGAATTGCTTAGGCACAGCTGGCCCTAATTATTATAAAGGACTTTTCTTGGCTCTGGAATGTTCCAAACCATCGGGTTGAAATCTAGTCATTAATTTTTCCTTTCTTCTGATATAATTCTAGCTTCTTCCAACCATCAGACCCTGCTTTATTGAAGAAGTTCCTCACTTCCCAACCATAATTCTGGTCCCAGCTTCCAAGAACCCATGAAATGATTAGTCATAATTTGAGTGATTGCCATTTAATCTCCTTTCCTGTGGGGGAATGTGAGAGTGAAGATAGCTCCATCTCATTTAATAATAGATGCCTACACACTTCTCTTTTCAATTTAGTAAGTAGCATGCAATGGAACTAGTAAACCCTTGCAATTGTAGTATATGCATTATTATCCTAACCATTCCAGAAATCACTATTAATTTTAAAAAGGTATATGTGGGGAGTATTATTTCTTAGGCAAACACTTATAAATATAACATTATAAATGAGTACTTAAAGTTTTTCAAGTGTCCCAGGAATCTTCCAGCTCTGGTTAATGAACCTCTGTAATGTCTCTCTTCTAATCCTCTAGAGCACCATCTTCTAAATAATTCACTATAATTTAAATAGTAATGAATGTGACTTAAGCTGTCTGGGTGTTATGACAACAAACAAATGTCAATAGAGAGTGGTAATTCATTTTTTTTTTTTCTTAGATCAGTTCAGAGAAGTTCTTAAAAAGTAACAGTTTAAAAGTTTTCCAAACTAGTGTTATCCAAGGTTCCATCATTTCCATAGTACCTGCATTGCTTTTTAAATGGGATTTTTAAAAATGTATCAATTATATTGCATATATAGTTAAGGTTCAAATACTTCTATAATACTGTAACAAAATATAAAGCTGTCCTTCACCCCTGAAGTTACCACCTTCAGTGCTTCTAAATCATTTCTATGATTACTCCAGTTCTTTATTTAAAAAAAAAAAAAAAAAAAACAAGTCTAGCCCTGGCTGGTAGCACAGTGGATAAGGCTCCAGCCTGCAAACCCAAAGATTGCTGCTTCAATTCCCAGCCAAGACACATAACCAGGTTGCAAGCTAGGTCTCCAGTCAGGTTCTTAGTTGGAGGCAGGTAAAAAATAACCATACATTGATGTCTCTCTCCCTCTTTGCCTCTCTCCCTTTCCCTCTCTAAAAATAATAAATAAAATATTTTATTAAAAATGTCTAATATTTTTTAAAAGATTTTATTATTTTTAGAGAGAGTGGAAGGGAGGGAGGAAGAGAGGGAGAGAAACATCAATATAAGGTTGCCTTTCTCCTGCCTCCAATTGCGGACCTGGCTGGAGACCTGGCTTTCAACCCCGGTATGTGCCCTGACTGGAAATAAAAATGGTGACCCTTGGGTTTCACAGGCAAAAACAAGTCCAATATTTTCACTTGATTTTTTAACTTTAACATTGCCTATTCAGATTTAGCTTAATTCCAGTATTCCTTACTCAACTCCCATTCCATTTCGCACCTTCCCACTCTTCCAACATAGATTTTTGGGTAAAGTCAATGTTCAGTTGACATTCCGTTAATGATGAAACCACGATGGATACCTGAGTTGCAAGGATGCAGGGATGACCTTTCCTTTTCTGCACAGCTGTTTGTTTTCTTTGGAAAACTTTTTGCAGGGTTAATCCTAGGACTATGGTTGATAAGATTTTTTCATGCACTTTTCACTAATATATTTCCAAACCGTCCCCTAGTTGCATAAATCTTCTCTCAGCATTCGTGCCCTTGGTATCCCAACAGGTTCATCTTCCTGAAGGATTCTCTTCTGGACTCTTCTGCCCCACTGGGGGAGGAGGGCAGATTTCTGGCTGTGTGAACACAGAGAGAAATCCTACTCCCCCTCAAACAGGCTTGTTTTTAACCTTAGCCCCTCACCTCTGCTTCCAGAAGTAACACATGCTACACATTTCTAGGCCTTTCAGAAGTTCTAAATATTTTCTAAATACATTAACTTATGTTAAGAAGGAAAAAAAAATCTGCCATACAACTGGTAGTATGCGCTGTACTGAGGGAAATACTACTACTCCAGTCTTAAGTAGAAACTAAGGTCCAGGGAAGTCATATGGCCTTGCATGAGGACTAGCCAATGACAGAACTAGGATATTCTTTGACTCCCCTTCTTGTTCTTTTCCACTAAGCAGACTGTCTAGGCATCCAGCTAGACATACTCATTACCCATACACCTTTCTCTCTAAGCTACCCACTACCACTTGACATGTTACACCACTGTCAAATTATCCAGTCCCTGAGTAAGGCTACAAAAGGATCATAAATTCAAATATGACCCATTTGTAGCCTTAAATAGGAAGGTACATTGGTGGAAAAAATCAATGAAATCAGTATTATTTTCTACTTATCTGACAAGAATGGCTAGTTATTAAGTAAGCAAGTTTTCCATTGTGGTTTCCAAGTCTTATTTATTCCACAATGAATAAGGGCACCAAAGAAGTGCACCATCTTTTCTTTGCTATGTGCTATATATGGGGCCTCCAAGTCATAAAGACCATACTTATTTTCTCAAACAGAAGGTAGTACAGTTTATAAATGGAAGCATAATTTTGTAAACAATTTTTTCCAAACTCATCATTTAAATAGAAGTGGCCCAAAGCCTGCATTACTTCAAGCATAGGAATTCCCACACAGTTTATCCTCATCAACAAATTCCACAGTACCAAATTTAGCTTGGTGAGACCAGCATAATGCTGGAAATACCTCCTTTACTGCTATTTGGCAATGTTTAATTAAAAAAGGAGATGTTGAACTATAGAGATAGGTTAAATTTTAAAATTACAAATGTCATTATAAGTAATTAAAGCCAGAATGAAAGACACAAATTTGAGAATGATAAAATCGTTGGACTAGCACTTTGGAATTTGTTTTTAATGGAACATGACCTGTGTTATAAATTTTGATCCCCTATAGGGTACATATAATACTTTTAAATTTATAACAGTTTAACTTCAAATAATATTATTCCACTTTAGGAATAAGAATCTTGTAAGAATATACTTCTATTTGCTTCTTCTTGGTTTTGTGTTGTTGTCATACATTTTACTTCCACATATGTTATGAATCACTTTAAAGATGTTGCCTCTTTGCCTTCTAGGTTACACAGTTTCTGACAAGAACCTGCTGTCATTGTCACTTTTTGTTCCCAAGTACATAATATGTCCCTTTTCATCTGGATGCTTTTAAGACTTTCATTTTGCCACTCATTTTCAACAATTTGATTATCATGTGTCTTGGCAAGGTTTTCTTAATGTTCATTCAGCAGGATGTTTGTTGAGCTCCTTGAATCTCTCCATTTACAGTTTTGTTTTGGTTTTTTTTCAAATTTTATTGTTGTTGTATTACATCCATCCCCTTTTTGCTCCCCTCTGTCCCCCTCCCCACCCACCCATTCCTCCCAAAGTCAATCCCACCTGTTGTCCATGTCCATGGTTCCTTTATACTAGGTTCTTGTCTAAGCTGCTCCCCTTCTTTGCCGCTACCTCCCCCCTCCCCCAAACCCCGTTCCCCCTGACCACTGAAGGCCTATTCCTTGTATTCATATACTTGGTTCTGTTTTGCTTGTTGTTAGTTTTGCTTATTATTGTCCTGTAATGGGTGAGATCATATGATATTTGTCCTTCACTGACTGGTTTATTTCACTGAGCATAATACTCTCCAGTTCCATCC
>PVIW01013920.1:0-25396 GCA_004026585.1 Noctilio leporinus | reverse complement strand
TTGTCTAAGCTGCTCCCCATCTTTGCCTCTACCTCTCCCTCCCCCCTACCCCGTTCCCCTGACCACTGAAGGCCTATTCCTTGTATTCATATACTTGGTTCTGTGTTGGTTGTTGTTAGTTTTGTTCATTATTGTCCCGTAAGAGGTGAGATCATATGATATTTGTCCTTCACTGACTGGCTTATTTCACTAAGCATAACACACCTGCTTTTTCATATTGGCTCCTTCCAAGGCTGATTCCACATGTTTTTCCTATGGGTACTGGGTGGTGTGGGTGTGGAAATGAGTGGTGGGGGAGCCTCAAGGGAAGTGAATTTATTGGCTTTGAATCCAACCTAGAAAAATGAGTGATGGCAAGGGAGGTTTTATTATAGAGAAAGAGATGCACTTAAGCTATACACTCAGGATTAAAGATGAACAGCCTGTGATAAGAAACCCCAAGCTCACTAGTTGTCTGTAAAGTTACTTTGCTCTACCTGCCTTAATGATTTCTCTTCTTCCGTGTGTGCTAAATTTATAGTGAGGGGGTTGGGTTGGAGGGAAGCTGCATCTGCATGTGTCTTCCTCCAAGGGGCTCAGACTATCACCAGTGAAATTTTTTTCAATGAGAAAAACAAGCTGGGGTCAGAAGTCAGAGTGGCTATATATGGATTCCTAACTCTGCTGAGGGAGGGAGAGCTGCATCAGTGAAGACCTCACATCTCTTGTCCACGATGGTATTCTTCCTTGGGTTTTTTCCATCCAGACTCTCTGGGTGACTTCTGCTCAGAAAGCGAGAGGTGACAAAATGGTTTCTGAGAGAGGACCCAGGATTGATTTAAATATCAACAAAACTAGCCCTGGCTGGTGGCACAGGATAAGGTGCTGGCCTGTGAACCCAAACGTTGCTGGTTTGATTCCCAGCCAGGGCACATAATCAGGTTGCAAGCTGGTCTCCAGCCAGGTGTGTAGCTGGAGGTAGGTGAAAGGCAACCACACATGGGAAAAAAAAAAAAGTATCAACAGAACTTCCTGGCACCCAGAAAAGAGCAGAGGGGCAAGGAGGCTTTGCCAGGTCACATGATAAAATGGCTTTCTTCCATCCACCTTCCCACTGCTCCTGCTCTTTTCCTGGGAAGAAGGTTTTAATGTTGACTTAGTCCACAGGCAGTTGGAATGCATACTTATGGCATCAGCAAGGCAAAAGCGTTTCAGTGAGAATTTATATTTTGTTTTATATTTTTGTGTCTGTGTCTGTGTCTATATTCATAAAAAAATACGTAAGATACAGATAACTTTCAAAACAAACAAAATACATGTATATACAATATCCATAGATTGTAAAATGAAAAAAATGTGCATACATGTCAATCTATCTATAAAAATAAACATATATAACAGAATGATATCAGGAGTGGCCTGAGGAGGTGAGGCCTTGTCTACTTTTATGAAACCTGGACTCTGGGATATGTACCCAAATCACCTGCAGCCCACTTTCCCTGGGATTACTGAACAAGGAGGGGAAAACAAGTCTTTCTGGGAAGGTTTGGTGTTTTCAGAGGTGCTAGAAGGCTCAGGGTGGTGCGACAGCAGCTTAGAACTTCTCTGTCACTTACAGTGTGGAGATATGTAGCCTGTCTGCTATGACGTCCTCGATTTGGGACTCACTGGCTGCATGTGTGACAGTAACCATGGTGAGTGAGTTTGGAATTTCCCTTTGTGGTTTGATGACTTTTGTATTCTCAGGCAATTGAGTAATTTATCAATTCCAGCAATGAATTCATTTTTGGCTCTTCAAGAACATTTATAGGTCGTGAACTTGGGAGCTAGGGCGTCATGGGTTAAACTCCTGCACTGATCACTCTGTGTGATCTTGAAAGTTACTTAATCTCTCTGAGCTTTAGGGGTCTTGTCTGTGACTGGGGCATCAAATGGACCACCTCATGGAGCTGTTAGGAGAATGCTCACAAAATAATCCTTCTTCCCTCACTCCCTCCCTTCCTCTACGCCCTCTTCCCTCTTTCATTCTCTGAATTTCTTCCTCCTTTTTCTTTCTCCATCTTTCCCTCAGGTTCTCTTGCTTTCCATGCTGAATCTTTTTTTGGGGGAAGGATCTTGAAAGGTGGATTGGACTTGCGGCAGACAGAGCTCACGGATGTGGCTGGCTGGGAAGGTGCTCTGTGCACAGCCTGTCCTGGGTTGGAAGAGTTAGACAGCCTATTAGGGGAAGAAGACCCCACTTCTTATTAACAAACAGCCTTTCAGAAGATGTTACCTATGCAACGTGGGTCACAATCAGATGTCTCAGGTAACTTTTACTGTCAGTTGCTGTCAGTGCTGAGTAGGGAACCCCCAGGAGTGGGCGGGGGAGGTGTGGAGCCCAGGGTGAGACCCGGCTGGCTCACTTTTAAGAAGATCCCCCCTAGGGTGCTCGGGAGAGTTTGCTTGGGGACAAAGCTCATTCTGATTGGGTGGGACTTTCCCTGCTCCTTCTTTAAGCCTTCAGTTCCAATTTGCTTCTCACCTTCGCTTAGGTTGACTTCACACCTGGAAAATGCACTGGAAATGCGAAATGCATTAGAATCACTTGAGCCTTATCCTGATCATCCTTTGCCGGGGTAATGCGGGTATCTTCCTAAAGTGGGCTTAAAGGGGAATGAGTGTGAGGGCTGCTGAAATTAATTTGTAAAAACAAAGTCACTGCATTCTTCAGATTCCTTCAAATATTTGATCTTTTCTCTAGTTTTCTGGCTCTCGTTCTTCATGACCCTTTGCTTTTCTGGGAACTTTTTCCTGGCTTAGAGTCCCAATCCTGCTCTGAAAAAGGAAGAGAGGTTGTGCCCAGATCATGTTGGAGGAGCCAATGAGAAGACCCACCCAGCACACTGGGCTCTAGGGGTGCACAACAAGGTCCTCAGTTTCTTAACATGTCTGTCTGAAAATAGCTTTCTTGTCCTAAAGTGGGCCCCAAGGGGGTTGTCAAACTGTCCAAGGAAATGAAAGGAAATATATACCTTTTTTATATTATTCATGTGATCCACTATGATCTGAATTTAGTTTGATGGCTTTTGGAAATGTCATCTAATGCCTGCTGTGTTCATAGGTCCTTCTCAAACCTTCTCCCACCACCTCTCCAGCCTTACTGGAGTGCGAGTCAGGCTGACACACAGTAGGTCTGTGTTGGGAGCAATCAGGACCCTGGTTTAGGGTTTGCTGATGCTGCCCTTTCACCAGGCTTCTTGGCTGATTGCACATTGCTTGGGTCAGGGTGTGGTGGGCTTTGTGGAAGAACTTCTCTTCTCTCCTCATCCCCCCCGCCCCACTTTTTTTTTCTTATTCTCTCATCCTATATCAGTTGCTTTCAATGTCCCAAACACTGTGCTCAGCCCCAGAAGCAAGAAGGAACTGAAACTGACTATGGATCTGGGCCTTATCCAGGACCTTGCAGGCATGTCAGGGGGTTGAGCCATGCTCCTAACCATGGGAAGTAATTCAAGGTAAATAGGGATAGCAATGCCTCCTCTTGCAAGGATTGCAGTGAAAACAAATCTTGCATGGTACACGTATGGCATGAGAGAGAGGCTTAGTCAAGGTGAGTTGAACATCTCTTCCTTCCTCTGATATTTCCATTCCCCTGGTGTCTCCCCTTCTTTGTAGGTCTTACCTGGGTCCCACTTTCCAGGGCTAAATTAATTTATATCTGAGATTTTGGCTACTAAGAGTTTCTAGCCTAATAAACCCTTCTTTCGCTATTGATAGAGGAAAGGGGACTCTCAGAAAAGGAAGTGCATTCAGCCTCTGTGAGTCTGTTTCCCTACCATGGAATTCTAGGCTGTGTCAAGGACAAGGGGGAAAGTCACAGCTTTGTATCCAATGAGAATCACCACAGGGGAAGCTGTGAATTGTGACCCCTCTCTGCACTAGCTTTTGTGACCCTCTGAACATTCCCATGATTCAGTACCTGCACTTGCATCTTTGGATCTCTACTGTGGCTTGGTCTCTTGTTTTTCTGGTCTCCCTTGCTTTGAAAGATGAAGGGCAAAAGAAAAAGACATCTCCCTTCAGATGGGCTGTGGTCACCGTTTCCATGAGCAGAGCTGCTGTTGGAAGGCTGCCGAGGAGGTGTCAGTGTCTGACAAACGTCAGGGCAAATTGATCACAGGGAAGGTAAGATGCCAGGGAATCAATGGTTCTCCTTCCCAGGGAGATGCCCAAATAGACAAATGCATGCACACTTTGTACTGGGCCATTGCATTCAGAAGGAGGGAGCTACCCTGGTAGATCTTTACTCACCATCCTCGGCATGTGCAATGTGGCTCTAGGTGTTGTGAAGGGGGCAGGTGTGGTCTTTGGCCTCAGGAGCCCTGCGCTCACCAAGGAGGCCAGGCAGAGAACTCAGGAAACCCTCAGCCACTCCAGTGTAAAAGGTGGGCACTCTTCCAGAGTGCTGAAGACTCAGAGGGTTGAGTTCACCCTGCTAGTCTCAACAGTGGCTTCCCTTAGCAACTGGACCTGGCTGGGGTTGCCTTCATTTTCTGGTAAGCCTGTAGCATCACAGAGAACATTCAGGGGCCATGTTTTTCATCATTAATGGAAGTGTGCAAAAGTTGGCCTCATTCCAGGAATTTAGTTACTTATCAACATGAACTGGACATGTGATCCTGGAAGAGGCATCTATGGTCTGGATTCCAGTTGTGGCTTCCCTCTTATTAGCTGGGTGACTCTGGGCAACACCTCCCTGACTTAATCAAATGTCCTTGCCTAATTGGCCCCCCAGGGAGGCTGCAGTAGATGGAGATGCTAAATCATGGCAAAGCACACAGGAACCTGCAGAAATGGGCGGACCATTTAGTGGACACTGCCAGCGCCCAACCCAGGTCAGGCTGCTGAGTGTTGGCCACAAGGTGGACAGCTGCATCTATCCTGTGACTTGCCGTTGGGGGAATGGGCACCTCCTTGCAGACAGCTGACCACCTCCTGGCCTCCCGCAGCCCACAGGCACGGATGCCAACAGGAGGGCACAAAAGAAAGGATGGCTTCCTTGCATCAAGATGAGCCAGGCTTTGGTGTTGTTGGTGCCTGGCATCCCCTCCAGCATACCCGGTGGGGGTCCTCTGCTAATGGAGCTGCTTCACTAATCATTTCATTAATTCTCTGAGAGGGTCACCTTACCTCCAGGTATCCAATAGCAAAGTCACTAAAAGAACTAGAATGATGAAGCGCTTCAGAGTCCCAGGGTTATGGTGGGGAGCCCTAGGGCCTGTCGTTATTTGCATAAAAAGAGGGAGGCCTGGAGCAAGGTGTGGGCTTGTGGACACAGATCCAGCTTCCTCCTCCTGGGGGGGAGGTAGGTAGCTGTGGCCCTGAGAGGTGACAAGACTTGGTTAAGGTCACATAGTTAGTAAGAAGCACAGCACAGTCTAGAAGTTAGCTTCCCTTAATCCAAGCTAAATGCCTTTTTAAAAAATTGTACTTCTTACCCAGCCAGAGCTCTGCCAGAAAGCACAATCCCTCTTGGTTCAGAGAGGGGAACATTTATAGAGGACTGGGCAGGATCATGAAAACCAACAAAGTGATTGGGGCAGCCCTATGCAAGCAAGATCAGGAAGCTTCCACTATCCTTGAGCTTGCAGAGCCTAACGGAGAGGGAGAACAGTGTTATTGGGACCCAGCAAAGCTGGGTGTGGAGAAGGGGAGGAAGGCAGGCCTGCCAGTGGGTGGCAGGAGACCCCCACTCCTTCTACCCTCTGATGGAAGTCAAGTGGCAGCTTGACTCTGGTGGTGCAAGTCCTAGGGGCCGAGAGCAGGGGAGCATGGAGCTGAGGAGACAGAGGATGACCAGCATGAGCTAACCACGCAGTCACTCCATCTGCCCGTGTAGTGGAGGGTGGCAGGGCCAGACTGTAGCGTATTTTGAGGCAGGCTTCCAGGCATGTAGTGTGCTTGGTGGTGAATTTAGCACTTGAGGACGTGCTCTGTGCCCCTCAGCCTCTGAGCCATCTACTGTTCTGAGAGAGAGGTGTCTTTCTGAGGGCCCAGGGAAGAAAAGTTGCCTCTGGTGAAGAGGACGAAGATGAGACATAGGACTGAGGGCCCCCTAGATAACTCCATGAGAAATGCAGCAGGTGCCACAGTGGACAGGCTCTGCTGAGCCGGCCTGAGTGATTCACGGGTGTAGGTCTGATGGTCTGGACAAGCCTTGAAACCGGGTGTTGCAGAGGGAACCTGACTCCACCATGACAGGTAGGGTGCCCTGAATCCTAATTTTCCGATTGTGAGGCTCAGTGTTTGCATGTTGTGTCTATGAAGACCTTGATTCAGACCTGGGCTGTTTATTGTGATTCTGCATGACCTAAAGAGAAAAGCTTGCTTCTTTAGAAATAAATTTATAATGTATGAAACTCAGTCTTGTAAATTATGGCCTCTGGGGAGCAGAGCCTTTCCTTGGCAGGAGTTCTTCAGGGAAAGCCCAGGGGACCAAGCAACACTCCAGCTATTTTTAAGTCAAACATTTCACACTGATTTCAAGTTCAATATGATGCTCTTGTTGACTCAATAAGCATGATCCTGCATAAGCAAAGCAATCATTGACTAGAAGGCTGTGTTGCAAGGTAGAATAGGGAATATGTCCCCTGAGTGCCTTTCCAGAACCCAACATGACAAAAAGAAAGTGATGCACATTAAAAATAAGACTTCCCGTTTCATACGGTCATGCCCAGAACATCTGCCACAACAGACGGTTGGCTGTTCGCCTTTCCACACTCCTCCAGGCCAACTTCCTCTGTTGAGGGTCTCCCTCAATGGAGCTAGCAGAGCTCTATCTTCTGACTGGGCAAGGAGTACCATGCTTTTGAATGGCATCACCTTTAGATTCTTGTGGGTGCAGTGAAGAAAGTTGATGGTCTCCAAGCAGTTAGTCTGAGAGGACCCTTGGGAAGTTCTGTCCCCCTTCCTCTGTGCTCTTCTACTAGGGCTTCAGAAAGCCTGTTAAACTTCTACGTGTTCCCAACTTACATGGGTTGTGTGTACAAAAGTCAGCTCAGGAGCTGATCTGATTTTGCTCATTGGCATTAGTAAGACCTGTTAGAGAAGCTGAGACACAGGATCCAAAGTCAGGTGAATACATGGACAAGCTAAGAATGCCACTACCTTTTAGCATTTGGCACAAGGAGACTGCTTATCACCTACTTCATTCTCATTCCTCTTTTGTTCAACCACCATTTCATGAGAAACCATGAAATGTACGGCACTGGGGTTATAGCTATCAAAGAAGACAAAAAATCTAGTCGTCGAGAAGTATGTAAGTGTCACTTCTGACTTAAATTTAGTGTAGTCTTCTGTTTTGTCCATCAGCTTGTTCATCGTCCATCATCCTCCACCCATCATCCACCCATGTGTTTGCTTTGTATTGCCTTACATTGCCACTAGTTCCATGTGGCTAGAAGGGCTATGGAGGAACATGAAGTCCCATGCCCAATAATGTAATTTAGTTCACAAGTCAGGTGATGTCTATGGGGTCCATGATGCCTGAGACCCTGTCATTTAGCTAGGAGGGCTGAAATGTAAGTCTTCTCATATGATGGGAAGGATTGGCTGGAAGGGGGAGTATGTCCTGTGGCTCATGGCTCTTTTCTGGTGCCTCTTGATATTTAAATTTATAATCTTTCTCATTGATGCATGCATTCATTCAATAAATGTTGATTAAATACCTGCTATGTGCTAAGTACTAGGGATAAACAGATGAAATAAGATGTGATCTGTGCCTTCAAAGGATCACAGGCTGGAGGTTTAAACCAATCCTCAGTCAATCTTGAACTAGAGGTTAAGATTTTTCCCTTTCTCCCCCTGACCCCAACCCCCAACCTGTTTGATGGCTTGAAAATGGATGCTGTTCATGACTCTTTCTAGAAAGTTGGGCCTGGCTTTCCTCATTCCCCTTGATGTGTCATTGACTGAGTATTGGATTAAAACACATTTGGGATCCCTTTGTGATAGAGTTTCTGACACTCAAATGTCCACATGGACTTGGGCTGGATGTGGAAATCTAAGACAGGGCAGCATTGGTTTAGCTGGTATCCCAGAACCAAAATCACCCAAGCGAAAACCCAGATTTCTGACTACTAGTTGGGTTACCTCGGGCAAAGTGACTTATCCCTTTGTGCCTCTCAAAGGGGAGCCATCATTATGGTCCCTAAATCATAGGTAGACATGTTCTATATGAACTTGTGTTAGTGGGCACATGACCATCCATTTATCAAAATGAGCTACAAAGAATATATTTTATTGTATGTAGATTAAAAAAAAAAAAAAACCAACCAACCAACCAGGATGTGTGTGTGTGTGTGTGCATGTGCGCGCACCCGTGTGTGTGTGTATGTGTTGGGGGTGGGTGTTAGAATGCAGACTAGAACAAATGAATCTCATTGTATTCACAATGAATCACATAATCACACTAGGGGTGTGGAGAAGAAAACAAAGGAACTTGCAGAAGTAACCTTGGAAAAACAGCGTGTACTTACAGAATCAGTAAACAAGCAAAAAGAATTGCAGGCAAACTCTAATTGGTGAATTTGTTTCTCACAAGGGTATGGGCCAGCAATTCTGAAACTACTGAAATTTCTCTTGCTCATGACTAATGCTTTTTCAATCCGAGGAATCTCTCTTTAATCCTAGAAAATTCCTATTAGTCTTTCCTCCTTAGGAAAGATAAGGAAAATGATCTATTTTCCTTATTTCTTGGTCTTTCTTTTGTGCCCCTCTAACTTCCCTGTCAGATTTCCCACGGACTGTCTCTGTAATGTAGCATCCTGAGTACGTTTTACAGGATGAATGTCTATTTACTAACTCCATCTTCAGTTGCATCTGTCTACGGTTTGAGCAGACATGGATGATAAACCTCCCTGCCTCTCCAGCACTGCACCATCCTCTTGGTTGAACTCACTCCTCAACTTCTTCAAAGTAGTCGTGCTTTCTGCCCTAGAGACCTTTGCACATGCTGTTTCCTCTGCCTGGGAAATCCCTCTCCCCAGCTTCCTTTTCCTGGCTGATTTCGCTTGTTCATTTTGTTCATTTTGAAAGACCTCACTCTGAGACTAGGGAACTTGCCTCATACCAGATGATATTACTCTCTGCTGTCTTTGCTCAATGCCTCTATGAGTTCACGGAGCGAGCACTCCTTTGACACTCATTGACATTCCTTTTGCCTCCAAATTCTTCTTTTGTGCTTTGTGGGAAGCTCAAGGGGGTGCACCACATTTATATCACATTCCCAGGACCTGGGTTAGTGACTGGCACCGAGTAGGTGCTCAGTTCGTATTTGCTGAAGGAAGGGGCTAGTGTTGGCAGCAGATTAGCACCTGCTCAAAATGGATTCAACCCTTCAGGTGGCTTTCATGCTGCTGTCTCCTCAGCTGTCTTTTTCCTTTTTCCCCGCTTTCTCAACTTCTTCCTCAAGCATGGCAGAGATGGAGAGCCTTGCATGATTCAGGAGTGTCCTTACTTCCCACCTTCTTCTGCACATGTGTGGACACTGCAGGAGGAAACAGATCCTGTCTCATGGTCTGCATCTTGGGTCACCAGGGAACATGGTGCCACCCCTGCCCCCCTGCCCCCATGGATTATATTCTCCCTTTTTCCTGTCCTGGAGCCAGGATCCTTTTAGTAAATGATTCTGCCACTGAGCACTGCTGAGTGATTGAGCCTTCAGTAGGTCGAGGAATCGTGGCTTATTTTTGATTTCCACATGGTTCCTTCTGAGTCCATCTCATTTCAGGCTTCAAAAGAGGATGGCATTTGCCGAAACAGGGCTGAACTGCATCAACAAGGAGTCCTGCTGAGGGAGTCATGCGCCTGTCCCACTGACCTTTAACTGAGGTCATAACCTTTCTTGTTCCTGTAGCCTAGATTGTGGGGGCTGCTGTCCCCTGGGGAGCTGGGTTGTAGCAGCGGCCAGGTGAATGGCTTGCTCCTGCTCACCAATATCCTTGTATGACATGAGGGGAAGTTGGCTAGTTTTCTTTATCTGTGGGGAGATCCAATCCACATAAACATCTAACTTGGGCTCTGTTTTCACCTCAGTCGATCACCGAGTGGAGCTGGCAAGGGCTTGTGTGGGGATTCAGCTGACTTCCCTTCTCTACGGCTAACAGCTCGTCTGTTTCAAGTGCAGCTGCTGAGCACCATAAAACCCCCATAAAAATGCTTATTAGAAAAACATCCAGGAAATGTTGCTAATTCACTCGCAGGAGCAGAGACCTATCGAGCAGCACCAAATGGTGTTGATTAGCAGAGAACAGGATCAAACATGACTAGACCCCGCCCAGGAGAGAGGCAGGAACAATGCTGCACCAGGATGGGCAGGCACCGGGGTAGCCAAGGATGGTTTTCTCAGTCTGACCCACTCTCCACTCCCCCCTTGGCTCAGTTGGGGTTCCTCAAAAACAGGCCTTGAGATGAGGATTTGGTGTATACTGTTCATCTGGGGGGTGATCTCAGAAGCCACTATGAAGGAGTTGGGCAGGTGGGCCAGGAAAGAGAGGAATCCCAATGAACGTTGAGCTAGGCAGTGGCAGCCACTATAGGCCACTGTGCCTCAGTCCGGCTGGAAACTGAGAAATTAGGTGAGACACACCTCAGAGTCGGTCTCCCTGAGGGGAAAAAGAATGGTAATTCAGTGGGATGGAGCAGTGTAGCATCCATCCCAGCTCTGCCCAGAGAACCTAGGGTGCATGTCTGTGTGAGTATCCACCACAGGAAGGCTGAGTCCCTGTGTAAATCAACTTGAAGGTCTAGATCTTTGCTTTAATAAATCACTTGGTTCTCTGCTCTCCAGGGAGCCGTGGATGCCTCCTTGGCATTCTGCCTGGGAAATGAGAGAAGAGTGACACATCGAGAGGCCATCAGGAGAATGACATGGTCCTACCTCCTGCTGTTGGAAGGCAGCTGTGGGAATTCTCACGTGGCGGTCAGTGTTTGGGAAGGGTCTTAGAAAAGCTGACTGAGGGTCTGTAGGAAGATGATCCAGGCTCAAGGCTGGAGTACACAGAGCTAGTGGTGGGTCAGATTAGGACGGCACTGCCAGCCATCCTGAAGTTTTGGTTAAATGATTAGATTTTTAGGGGAAGACTAAGATAATACCCTTTTCAGATTCTTTTCTGAGCCTTATACGCAGGGCTCTCTTTTGTTGCTTTAAGCTTGGTTGGGTAGGTTGCTTCTATTGTCCAGGAGGCTAAAGGATCTCCTGAACTGCAGCTTTGGTAAAATTTGAGGGTGATGTTATTTTACAGATCACTCTACTATTTAGAAACTTTTCCTCACTGAATATCAGCTCCTGGTTTCAGTGGCTATTATTAGTTGGGTCTGTGTTTCACAAAACAAAACAAAATAAAACAAAACCCCAGAAAAACCCATACCTAACTAGTTTGAGGAAAGAAGAGATTTTTGCCCTTTTAAAAATGCTAAGTCCACAGGCTTCAGGCATGGCTGGATCAAGGGCTCAAATGAAGTATCAAATTTCCACTTTCCATTTCTTGGCTCTTTTCCGGTTAGCACATTGCCTTTGTTCTCTGGCAAACTTTCCTCATTTGCAAGGAGAGATGGCTACTGGAAGTCCTAAGCCAGCATCCTAAAAGTTCATAATCCAAAAGAAGGAAGGACTGGTTTCTATAGTTTCATCTATATTTTCATCTTAAGCGTGATTCTAATGGCCTCACCTAGGGAGATATGCCCATTCTGTATTAACCACTGAGGCTGGGGAAGCACACTTGCCAGTTTTGGTGCAATACCTGCCTCACCTACTGTGATCCCTGCCCCAAACTCATGCAGTAGGTTTCCTGAGGGGAGGGGTCCTATCACCAGCTGAAAAGGGAGAAAAGGGTGCTGGTGAGATGAAAGCAATAACTTGCCACCATAGCAGCCAAGCTGGTGTTTCTGTTGGCCTGTTGGGTAGTGTTGTGGGCTCTGTTTACACTTCTTCCTGCCATTGTGAGGTTATTTAATTGCTTCAGCTGCATAATTGGTTAAATTGGTTAATGTGCCTCATTCTGTGGCTCCATAACCAGCCTGCATGCTCTCTTCTCTTCCATTCTTCTCCTGCCCTCCCCAACCCTCATCCCTGCATGAGTCATCACTAGCATCTTTCCAGGACTATACTGCTTTGTCAGGGATAATTCCTTACGTGTTTCGGAAGAGGATGAGGACAATTAGTTGAAGAGCTGGGGTCAGCATCCATCCAGGCCTCCTTGGAGGATTCTGTGTTCTGTGGGAGAAAAATAATCATATTAGAGGTAATTTAGGAAAGCCAATGGGATGAGGATGGCTCTTGGGTTTGATGGAAAGGGCACTTCCCATGCCTGCCAGGGTGGAACATTCTGAGCATCTCAGCCTGAGAAACTTGGTTCATGGATATCCTGTGTCTCTGGCCTCACTGAGCAATCATCCAGGCACTGGTATGTATGGGGGGATAGAAAGCATTCTTACTTGCAAAAGATGCTTGGTTTATTTACAGAGACTTGGAATACAGGAATGAAGCACCAGTGACCAATGAAAGGCAATTCATAATAGTCTAAGCTATGCCTTGGGTTAGAAATGAAGGGACAAAACTTAAACAAGGTTAAAAAAAAAATCAGGGAAGGCTTCCTGGAGGTGACCTTTGAAGTACAAGTAGGAACTGACAAAGTAGTAGGAAGAGGCATGCCAGAGGAAGGAAGTTCTGTCAATCACACCACTGAGGAGGAAATGGATGTGTGCAGGAGTCATATTGGAAGGTATCCTGGCAGGAGGCAAAGAGGCATGGAACAGGGAAGACTAGACAATAAAGAGCCTATGGTGTGCTGGCCTCAGTCTAAAGTGAGAGATGACCTTCTTGATTTATCCACACTGGAAGTTTTGTCTTTGTTCTGAACTCACCCACATTATAGCAGATATTAGGTAAATTTTCAGTGCTGGCTACTACAGACTACAGGAAGTGTAGATTCTCCTCGAGGTTAAAGGCCGAGCAGTAGAAGGACTTCCTGTGGGCTCTGGGATGTCCAGGGTTTATTTCTCAGGGATGGAAGTGAAGAGGCTTTGGGACTCAGGTTTCTTAGAGGACTCTTATTATTTGGAAGTTAGATAAGGCATAGAGCCTGGCAACAGTGGCTAATAGCCTAGAAAGTACCAGGCTCCTATTATGGACCAGGGAGCTTAACAATCATTGACAAAGCCATTACCTTGACCGCAACAAGCTTACCATCTCGTGGTTTTCAGTGGAGAAGAGAGGGGCCCAGCAGCAAATGTAGGTTTGGTGGCAGGACAAGTCTGACTTTGAATTCCGACCCTGATCATTGCTAGCTGCGTGATACTTTGGACAAGCTGCTAAAATGTCCCTAAACCAATGTTCTTCATCTGTAAAATGGGGCCAACTCCTGCTCTCCGGGGATTTTGTGAGGGTTATAGATAATGTTTGCAATTTAGCTATCTGGTTCACAATAAGTACAGAATACATGTCAGTTACCAATATGATTTGAGTAGAAAGCAGGACAGTATCCTTAGCTGAGATGAGATGAGGTCCCCAGAGCATAATGAAGAGGAACTGGAACCTACTTTCTCAGTCAATCTTTACAGGTCAAAGCATTTTTTTCATTGGAAATACAAATATATTTGTGTTTCCTTGTCAGCTAATAATAACATTGAAACTAAATCATCTGAAAGGCTAGCACTTGGGTAAATTTTGATGGAGGGTAATGAACAGAATGTCATTTCTTTAGCTTCTCCCAACCATGACTGCACTGTGTCCCAGGTTCCTAGCATTGTTGGCTTATTCTGCATTTAATGTATATTTATTGAGTGATTACAATGTGCTGGGAACTTTTTTAGGTAATAGATTTTTGATCCTCCATCATAGGCATAGAAAGGTTGAATAACTCACCAGTCTTCACCCCTGCTGACACTGATGGAGTTGGATGCAAGCCCTTGCAGTTTGAAGCTAAAATTCAGTCTCAACTATGACCCCAGACTGCCAGTTTTCATGGAGATCTGTTTCCAGATGTCAGCTGGTGCTAGTGGAACATGGAAACCCTCCTGAACCTGTTCATCATTTCACAAGGAACTCTTTTTTGAAACATTTTAAATCATTACAATGTTGACATAAGAATGTCCAAACCCATAGAAACATTTTATGAGTTTGTTTGAGCCAAATGGAGCATAAAGACCTGAAAACACAATCTCAACAGGCAGAAAAAGAACTGCTTCTTGCAGAGAACTCTTGAGAGTAAGCATGGTCTCATGGGGTAAAATTCCAACAGTGAAATGGCAGGGTAAAAGGTTACTTGTTAGTGGCCATATTTTTTCTCTTGAACACCCACCTCAGGGCACCTATGCAAATGGCCACTCTAACACTATTGGTCCAAGAACCCCTAGGGTCCCTCATGAGTCAAAGAGCAGCCAATTCCAGGATTCCTGGGAATGATATAGTCTATCATATTTTGCCTAGGTTAATGTTTCACCTTCTATCCAGGTATCTGTTTCCTCTTCTATTCCTTGTACTAACATCTCCGAGATCTTCCTAAAGGTCCAATATGTGGGTTTTACTCCTCTACTTCAATGGTCATACATTTTTCTCGGGATAAAGTTCAACTGTGTTTGTGTTCAGTGACCTGAGGTAGTGGTGCGCTGGGCTGTGGGTAGAAGATGTCAATGGATAAAGCTCAGTCTACTGAGGTTGGGTATGCTGCAGAAAATTAAGAGATTAAGAATGGGTATGGTGGTAAAGGCATAAATTGGGACTATATAGCTGGAAGAGCAATGATAAGGAGTAGAACAAGGGCAGGAGCCATGGGCAGTCCTATAGGTAAGATTCTTGGTGTGCCCAGGCTGTAGCAGCCATTGAGGCAGCACCAGAGACAGCTCCAATGCCTTGGTCCAGTTGTGGTGACTGTACCCCTTGCAATCTAACAATGGTTTCACACTTCATTAACTAGTTTGGGCCCTTTGATACTTAAAGAACAGACTGAAGGGTGCAGCTGACTGGTAGATCGAATGCTGATCCACCCATAGGCCATATCCTTCTCCTTTCAGAACTCCCCAAAGTCTGAGAGAAGGCAACCCCATAGTTCTGGGTGGGTGATTTGGCAAGGGAGCTTGGGGAA
This sequence comes from Noctilio leporinus, assembly GCA_004026585.1. Taxonomy (NCBI): domain Eukaryota; kingdom Metazoa; phylum Chordata; class Mammalia; order Chiroptera; family Noctilionidae; genus Noctilio; species Noctilio leporinus. The sequence goes on along the minus strand of PVIW01013920.1, from coordinate 10,292 downwards.
TGATTCCTTCTTGTCCTTAGGGTTCATCTCATGGGAATCTTTTTGTTTGAAGATGCTAATACTTTCATTGTTTTGACTAGAGCCTTGGTATGGCTCCCTTTTTGTTCCTCTCAACAGCCTGCTCCTGACTCCAGAAGGTACATTAACTCCAACTACACCATGCTGGGTCTCTTCCTCAAACAATTGTGAAATAGTGTGATGAAGCATTATGGGCAGATGCTTGGAGCTCCCTCCCCAGATCCCTCTCAGGGACTTGCTCTACCTGCAGAACTTCAGGAAATGAAATTTCCTGAGGAAAATCACCGAGACCGATGTTGCTTTCCTTAAGAAATCACCATGGGCTCATTTCAGTGACCAGCCCTTCCATACTTCTTTTCTAAGCTATTTCTCTAGATATCAGGGTCCTTAATCTGGAAGTTTCCAGGGGCAATAGAAATGGCACTGGGGAAAATCAAACTCTAGTTCTAGCCAGCATGAAAAATAAATGAGCTTATTGGGGAAACTGCTGACTGTTCAGAACTCAGGGACAGATCCCAGATACTTTACAGATAGACTCCAAGGAAAGCGAATTCAAATTTTAGCATTTTGTATTCTAGGCTAAGCCAGTAAATGTGTTTCTGCCTCCTGGGGGAAAGAAATAGTTTTCTTCCTGGTATAGTAATGGTACAGATATTATTAGCCTTTTAGGTGGGCATAAGAAATGAAGAACAATTTTCTTTTTGGGGGTTAAGATGGGAAAACTCATTTTCTCAAAGACCAACTTCCTTAAGGTGGCAGGCTCTAGTGGCTCAATTCCTTCAAGGTTCTTTATGTCCAAGAGAAGTAAAAGGCAATTATTAGTTCCATTCGAATATTTGATAATGACACATGCACATGACAGAGAATGGACTGGACCAATCTTATCACAAAGCTGTGCTGAGAGTTGCTGATACTTCTCCAGCAGGCAGATGAAGCCAGCTGGGAAGACAAGGGGAAGAAATCTTAGAAAACTAGTCAAAGTCTTTGTCAGGCATCCATTTGGAGCTCATGCTTGGAACTTGAGCTGCCTTGTGCTCAGGTAGCAACTAGAGAGGAGTTTTAAACCCATTGTATATTAGGTGGTCAGGGAGGGAGGTAGGGAAAGCCCACATCTGTTAGTTGCTAAGACAACTAGTACCTGACGTCACAACTTTCTTTAGGGCTTCCCTAACTCTGCTCTAAAATCTAGCAATTCATAAGCGGAAAATAATCCAGGCAGGAACCCTAGGAAGAGCTGGAGGGAGGCCCAGACTTGCATAAAAACCTCCATGTTCCATGATACAACTAGTAGGAATTTTATAATTAGAGGAACATTTGCCACCAATGTTCCCTAAAAATGTTCCAGCCTGATGGGCTGCATTTTGAGTCAAGGCCAAGTGCCAGCTGCTGGCTTTTCAAAATTTGGGGAGACCAAGAGAGAACTCTGGAAATTTGCAGAGGGAAGTTTGTCATGATTCTCGATACACTCTGATGATTCCATGTATCTCAAGCTTTTCCCAGTTTGTAAAGGGAAACTTCAGATATGAAAGTAAGTAGCCTGGAGGTGAAAGTTATGGGCTTTGGAGTGAGACATGGCTTGAAGGGTGGGGTAAGGCTTTGCCATTTCCTAGCAGGATGACATGGGACTCTTCTTTGATCCAGTTATCTGTATAACAAATGGAGGTGTGGTCCACTCCAAAGTGATGAGTTCAGTGATAATGAATGTAGGGCACCCAATATAGTGCTCAGATACTTAGCAGGCACATAATGACCTCTAGCTGTGGGGTAAGGAGACTGGAATTTTGATGTGGTCCCTTCTAAATGTCAGAGCTCCAGAAGGAAGTTACAGCATATCTTGTTGAATGTGCTTTTTGGGAGCTTTGACTCTGGATTCAAACATATTTGGGTTCAAATCCCAGCTTTATTATTTAGCAGCTAGTGATCTTACTTAACCTCTCTATGCCTCCATTTTATATCTGCAGCATAAGATAAAACACCACAGACATGACTGAATTATTATGAAAATTAAATAAAATAATCCATATGGAAGGCTTTGCAGAATGCTTTGCCCATTGAGAATGCTCTCAAATTTAACTTTTTAGTTTTTGTTTTTGTTTTTTTTTCTGTAGTAATTGCTTATATGGTGATGTTTGTCCTGGGTAACTTTGCCTCACAGAAAGGGAGTCAGGGATCAGGGTACCAACACTACCCTACTTTCGTAGTTGAGAAAATTCACACAGAATTTTTGATTCTCCAGAAACTTAGTTGTCCCTTGGTATCTGTAAGGATTTGTTCTAACACTTCCTATGGATACCAAAATCCACAGATACTTAAGTTCCCTATATAAAATGGTGTACAAAGACCAATGCATACAGTTGGCTCTCTGCATCCATGAACTCTCAGCTGTGCATTGGAAACACTACAAGTAGTATTGAAAAAAAAAATCCATGTATAAGTGGGCCTGCACAATACAAACCCATATTATTCAAGGTTCAACTGTGTTTTCTAGAGAATTTGAATTCCCTACAAGAGTTTGAGTAAATCTTTTAAAATCTCTACACCTTTCCCCTCAGTGAAAAACCAGAATTGCCAAATGATGAGAGGTAAGAATATATTGAAATGTCCTCTCTTTCTCTTCTAAGTTATCCTCTTGGTGATCCCCAACTGATTCCCAAAATATTAATATATGAGATGATTCATCAAAAGAGGTCCCGGGAAGAACACATTTGAGGAATGCTGGTGTGTGCAATCCCCTCTTACAAGAAGCTAGTTGTAGAACTTTGGATGGAGTGCTGGGGGCAGAATTGTGTGACCTTTGCTATTTTGTGGTGTCTCCCCTGGGCCTGAGAAGGTAAGACATACATGGTAGTGGGAGAGTATTTATGAGGTAAGGACCATGTTCCCTAAGAGCCGTTACCTGGTGGTTTAACTTGTTCCCAAGCAGAGAAAAGTAGAGACTTAAAATGGAACAGTGTGGGCAGCACATGCACATATAGAGAAGCTCATGCACAGATGTACATGCATCTTGTCTTTGGGATGCAAGACACTGAAATAGTCTAGGAGGCTGAACTAAATTGCGTCTGTTGTTTAAAAACATAAGCAAGTTTGAGCTGTTCTTCCATTGCAATCACATGTATATTTCATCAGATGTGTACTTCTTAACAAGAGGAGTGTATTTATTTGCTTCCTCTGGAAAGCAATTATTACCACACCTTTTTAACAGGATCTCTCTCCAACAACCCCCTTTGTCACACGAATTCAGCCCATAGCCACAATCAAGGAAAAGGAAAATTCTAGTTACAAAGGAGGGGTGTATTTTTTTCAAAGTAATGCATAGTCTACATAAATGACAGGTTTGCAGATGTTGGTAATGCTGATCAATTCTTGAGCTGGGAAAATGTTCCTTCTGGTAAAGCTGGAGACAATCTAAACCAAACCTCCGCATACTCATATATAGACTCACTCACTTCTCCTAATAGACGAGGTACAGGTTGTTGCCAGAAATTTGGGCTTCTGTGAAACAATCATCTTGACTTCTAAATTCTAGTATGAGAGAGACAGTGGCAACTGACAGGGCATACTTTGGTAAAAATCCTGGGTGCCATGGGACTCCAAAATAACAATAGCCAATCCTGGGTTTGTTCCCCTCCAAGCCAGTGGCTGTTTTTGATTGGCAGTTGCAAAGAAAGTCAGAGAGTACTGTAGTTAAGGCCACCTCACATGGGGCTAGACAGCATGTAATAGGCGGCTGTGATGCAACACATGCTATTATAATGGTGTAGGTGGGAAAAAGATCAGTTTGGGCGAGAGAGGAAGGGAACGAAATATTTATTGAGTCTTTTCTAAGGGCCTGGCAGGAATTCAGGCATTTTGCATATATGAACACCTTTAACCCTCAAGAGAGTTCTGTGAGCCTGGTATGATTAATCACTACAGATTGTCCATTAAATCTGGAAGTTCAGTTGAATATATATCATGTCATTAAGAGCATCTTCAACTGGCAAAATAACAAAATTATTTTTTCTGTTTTCCAACTTTATGGAACCCTGTAATTTGCAGACAGATAAAGCGGAGTCCAGTTGGTAATGGGGCTGCTAGGATGGGAACCCAAGGGTGCCTGCATTCGAAGGCCAGGCTCTGTCAGGTACATCCCACAGCCATGACCAGGAGTTAGACCTGTGTGGCAGGCACCACCCTGTTCTACTAACAGGAGTGGAGGAAGTGAAGTCCAGGACAGTCAGCGAGGGCAGGGGAAGTGGCAAGTATCAAAGATGCAGGACTACATTTCTGGAGCCCAGGGCTCAGATGAGTTAACAGTGGCACTGCTAGGAAGCAGGTGATGCTGGCGCTTCAGACTGCACTTCCGGCGGGAAAGCCTGCAGAGAGCTCTGAGGCCGACCCCATTGAGAATCTGCAGGCGGGCAGGCTGTGTGGGAAATGAGCCTTTCCCAGCATCAGCAGGACCTGCGGCCTTTTAGAGGGGGGTTGGTCATGCCCTCCACACGTACAATAACTACAGCCCCAACAAAAGCAACCAGAATGAATAAGTGGACAGCAAGTTAGGCTCAGAGGGGAGAGAAAGTGGGCTGCCTTCTATGCGAAGAAAGGAAGGGGGAGAATCGCCAGGCTTTTCCGGAATCCCTCCGGAGAGCGATCTAATTGGAATAGAGAAAAAAAATCCCACCATCCTGGGAGAGTACCCAGAAAACTCCATTCAGATGTGGAACTAACAGCTCGCTGGGTTTTTGCATAGGTCAGACCCCTGGCATGGATCTCCACTATTATCCTTGACTTGCAGCCTCTTATTTTTTACCCCTCTCTTCGTTTGGGGTTTTGAAAAAGCCCAGCCACTGTTGTTGGTTTAGCAAAAAGAAAAATTAGTTGGAGAGAATCTGAATGCTGCTTTCTCCCTAGCGCCTCCCTGGACTCCTAATGAGCTGGTCCCTCCCAAGGCTCAGCAGCAGGGTAGGCACAGGCGCCAAACCCAGAGCACCTCAGAGCCTGGGTCCAGGGCGTCCTGGGCCACAGAACCAGCCATCTCTCTGCCAAGGCAAAGAAAAATGAGGAAGGCCCATCAGTCTTTTCTTACTCCATAATTTGAGGATTTTGCCCTTAAAAGCGGTCACTTACGAGGTGACAAGTAAAATGATCATTAGAAGGGCAAAGTTGTGAGAAGTTCTCAGTTTTAAATCAATGTTAAGGGGACAGGATATGTATCAGTCCCTGGGTAGTTCTTTGAACTCATTCTTATTTTCTTCTTTGGTGCGTTTACCACGAGTTAGAATTCTGTACTGTTTCTCTAATAACTGGTGTATGATCCTCTTCCACCAGAGCAAGTTCTGCATCTGCTCAGCTCCCTGCCATACCCCTAGGTCCCAGCACAGAGCACATGGTAGGTAGTTCTGGAGGGCATGAATGGATGAGCACTGGGACAGTGTAGGGCTGAGTGAGGCACTGTGTATGGCTGTGGGAAGGTCCACCATCTGTCTGTCTCCATCTGCAGAAGGATAGGCAAGGCCAGAGGGCCTTTGGTGTGTCATGTGAATGGGAAAACAAGGCAGCCTATGTCAGCTGGAACGCAGAAGCGAGTGTCCATGGAGGGCTGGGTGGTTGGTTGGCTCATGTATGCTGTTCAAGTCCAGGTTAGGGAAGGGCACACCAGCGAGACATGAGAGCATGAGGCAAGGCAGTCTGAAGCCATGGGGACAAGTGCCTGATGGGTGTGGGGATGACCACCCAAACCTTTAGGAGTTTGAACCTTACCTTGCAGATGGAGGGGAGTTGCTGGGGATACCATGGGGAAAGTGACCAACACTTTAGATGGTGCCCAACAACAGCACCAGTGATTTGACACTCACTGAGCTCTTATTCCCCATCAGGACCTCGCCTGAATACTTTACATTAATTTTCCGAACTTACGCATCAAGCCTGTGAGTTCTGAAGGATTGACCATCCCCCTTTTCTAAAAGAGGAAACTGAGGCACAGAGGACTCAGGCCAGTCAGTACAGAGTGTACTGGACTGCAGATCCGGCATCATTACTGTTAACACAACCAGTCTCCCTAACTCACTTCTGGGCTCAGCTCCAGGGGACAGTTGCATGATACCTCCCCCCACCCAATCCAGCCGTGGAGCAAGTGATGCTATTCTTTAAGTTTGCCATCCTAGCCACAGACATTTTTTATATTTGGTCATTGCTATCACCCCAGGTGACCCTGCATAGAGTTACTTCGGGGTCCTAGAAGCAGAAGTCTATGAGGTGGGCAGGTTTTGGAATCTGCAAGGGTCAGCTTCCAATCCCTGCTCTGCCCTGTCCTAGTCTGTGACCTGTCACCTCATCCTTACAGCACTGCTGGGTTTTATCACCTCCCTGAGCAGAGCAGGAACTAAACCTGAGAGAGAGAGACAGAGAGAGCAAATGGATGTGAGGTACCAGCCCAGGGCTTGGATTATGACTAGAGACGCTGAAAGAAAAAGGGTGGCTGTTTCAGTTATTCGATTTTGGGCAGTGAAAGCGGTTTCAGTTTATAGCACTGCGCTGTCTTGTACACATGTCCAAACTTCAGGGGAACCATCAAGACAAGGAAAACCCACAGAGCAAACACTTCCCAGGGGCTCTTTCCACAGGCGAAGGGGAATGCAGAAAGCCACGCAGGCTCTCTGGCTCCACCGAAGGCAGGGATGAGGATGTGGTATTTGTGGTGGGAGCAAAGGGCAGATGGATATTCAAGGGGAAAAAAAAAGGTTGCTGTGGTTACAGCCTAGAAAATACAAACTGTGCACCGAAGAGAAGCGTCTCATGATTTAGTTGGAACTTATGAACTGATGAAACAGGTGCTCCTGTGATTTAATTAAACACGGAGACCTTGTTTGGATGTGGTGAGGAGTTGCCAGTGAATACGTTTGCATCGCCCGGGGGTGGGGATGTCAGAGCTGGAATGTTCTGGGCATGAACTCTGGTGCGGAGCTGAGTGTGCTGCTTACATTCACAAGGTTGCTGTGTCCCAGGTAACTGTGGTGGGGAGCTGAGTGTGCTGCTTGCGCTTACAAGGTTGCTGTGTCCCCAGGGTGACTTCTGCTTCAAGTGTGAAAATAAGCTGGGACTAAGGTGAAGAGAGTGGGGGACTGGGGAGCAGAACATAGGTGGCGCCAAAAGACACAAAGAGCAAGATAAATAACATTTTAATGCAGATTAAAAAAAACTAAAAATTCACAACAATTATGATAAACAAAATATAGACATTCTAAATAACGACTGCTATGAATAGCACCAAGCCACCCCTCACCTCAGCCTTTGAATTCCTGAATTTAGGTGGGAGGAGACTGACTCTCCAGCCTTGTGGAGTTCAGAGAGTAGTGATGGCTTCTAGACTGTTCCATGGCCCCCTGTCAGAGGAATGGCTCCTCCCTCCCTCCTTGTCAGTCAACAGTTAAAAAGCACCTACTATGTGAAGCTTACTCACATAGTAGTAAGTGCCAGGTCCTCTGTACTGAGGACTCAGAAAAATAGGCCATAATCCCTGCTTAGTGAGGAAGAGATCAGGTGGCCTAGCGTTTACTGTGCTGCATGGTAGCAAGATTTGTGGGTGTTAAGGACACTCAGGATTCTTGTTTTTGGGTCTTATTTCCTCAGCAAGGCCCCAAGTTCTTTGCAGCTGGGAATAAATCATGGTACTCATGGGATAGTGCAAGGAGGCAGCTGGTAGGAGTCTGAAAGGTTGTTTTGAATCCCAGTTGGCCATTTTCTGGTTATTCTTGGGTAAGATGCTTGCAACATTTTTTTTTTTTTTTTTAAAGACTATGTTTTTAGAGTAGTGTTAGGTTTGCAGCAACATTGAGAGAAAGGTACAGAAATTTTCCATATACACCCACATACGCATAGCCTCCCCTCTATGCTTACGCAAGCCTTGGTCTTTGAAAGAAGGTAGTACAGTCCGAATTCCAGGGTCGTTGTGCAGGTGTGAGATGGCACAGAGAGGGCTCAGCCCAGTGTTTGGCATGCAATGCATGCTTCTAAGTGTTGGGCAGAATCATTTGAAAGGAGTGAGGGGGATAAAGGAGAGACAGCCTTGCATAAAGCAGTACAAAGGGGCAAAGCAGGTTGAAAGACATCTTTCTTGAGGCTCCTGCAGCCAGAGGTGCTTTGCAGTGACTCACAGGTTCCTGGTGACAGTCATAGATGAGGCACGTTTCATTCTTCCAGAGTCTCCCAGGGTTAACTTATTGCATATCCTGATTTAATTGTCTGCCCTTGTCATGCTGTCTCCCAATCGTAGACATATTAGCAACAGGTATAATCTTATTGTTTTATTATTGGACACTCATCATGGATAATGCACTTTGTTTATATCAGCTTTATGAACGTGGAACATGAGGTGGAGTAGATGATTCTGGGACCTTTATAAGCTGACCACCACTCCCTGTATGTGGTTGGGCGATGGCAGGCTCGGTGTTGCTGAATTCTGATTGGCTGAGCTTTCTGATAGTTTACAGTCAGACACCTGCAGGTTGTGATAATGATTTTTTTTTTTAATAAATTTTTTATAATTTTATTTATTTATTTATTTATTTATAAAAGATTTTATTATTTCCAGAGAGAGGGGAAGGGAAAGAAGCAGAGAGGGAGAGAAACATCAATGTATGGTTACCTTTCACCTGCCTCCAGCCACAGACCTGGCTGGAGACCTGGCTTGCAACCTGCTTATATGCCCTGGCTGGGGAATCGAATGTGATAATGGTTCTTGCAGGGAACTAATGTTTCCTAGTCTTTATACTTATAGAATATTTCATTAAAAAAAAACTTTGTTTTAAAAGATTTTATTCATTATGTTTAGAGAGAGGGGAAGGGAGGGTAGGAGAAGGGGAGAGAAGCATCAATGTATGGTTGCCTTTCACCTGCCTCCAGATGGGAACCTGGCTGGAGACCTGGCTTGCAACCTGGTTATGTGCCCTGACTGGGAATTGAACCCGCAACCCTTGGGTTTGCAGGCCTGTGCACACCCTAAAAAACTTTTTTTATGGCAACATAATTGCCATAAACATACTATTTAGAAAAATACACAAATTATATAGTTAGCTAATTTTTACTCACTTGACATGCTCAGGAAATGAGCACTCAGATCAAGAAATATAACATTACCAGCATCTCAGTGCCCCTCCTGCCCCTGCCATTCCTGCTTTGTACCATTACTGCTTCCTTCCCCCAAGAGTAATGATCATCCCGACTTGGAGAAGCATAAATTACACTTGCCTGGTTATTTTATGTAAATAAAATCATAAACTAAGAATTCTTTTGTGCCTGGATTTTTTTGATCAACATATGCTTGTGAGGTTCATCCATGTCATTGTTATTAGTTATACATTTTTTACCTTCATTGCTGTGTACTATTCATTCCATAGTGCAACCATCTCATGATTTATGTGTTTATTCTGTTATCAATAAGTGGTTGGGTAATTTCTATTTTTGAGCTATTAAAAATGGTGCTGTTGACAGATGTAGAGCAATGGGACAGAGTAAAAAGCCCAAAAATAAACTCCCTCATACATGGTCGGATGATTTTTGACAAGGGTGCCAAGGCCATTCAATGGAGAAAGGACATTCTTTTCAGCAAAGAGTGTTGAGCAAACTGGACATCCACACTGAAAAGAATGGAGTTGGACCTTTAACTTACCCTATATACAAAATCTAACTAGAAATGGAGTAAAGGCCTAAATGTAAGAGGTCTTTATTAGTTATTTATTATTATAGCTATCCTAATGGGTGCAAAGTGGAATTCCATTGCCATTTTGATTGGCATTCCCCTAATGATTAGGGATGTTGAGCATCTTTCATGTGTTTAGTGGCTATGTGTATATCTTCTGTGACAAAATGTTTTTTCAAGTCCTTTGGTTTTGTTGAGTTGTAGGAGTTCTTTATATATTCTAGATATTTGAATATTAACTCCTCATCAGATATATAATTTGGAAACATTTTCTCCATTCCATGTGTTCCCTTTTCACTCTGTTGATAATGTGCTTTGATGCACAAAAGTTTTTCATTTTAATTTAATTCATTTTTTTTTTCATTTTTAACTTTTATCATTTGGATGATGTGTGTTATCTCATGGACTTAATTTGCTTTTCCAAGATGACTAATGAGATTAAGCTCCATTTTTAGTCTCTTTAGTCTCTTTTTTGGATAAACTGTTCAAGTTTTTGCCCATTTTTTTCCTGTTAGGTTGTTTGTCTTTTTCTTTCTATCTTTCTTTCTTTCTATCTTTCTTTCTTTCTTTCTTTCTTTCTTTCTTTCTTTCTTTC
>PVIW01013919.1:0-25401 GCA_004026585.1 Noctilio leporinus | reverse complement strand
AACATGCAAAAAGATAAAACTAGACCACCAACTTACACCATACACCAAAATAAACTCAAGATGGATAAAGGATTTAAACATAAGCAGTGCCACCATAAAGGTCCTGGAGAAAAATATAGGCAGTAAACTTTTGGATATCCTATGCAAAAATATGTTTACTGATACTTCACCAAGGGCAAAGGAAATCAAAGAATGAATCGACAAATGGGACTATATCAAATTGAAAAGTTTTTGTTCAGCTAAAGAAAATATCAGCAAAATTCAAAGGGAACCAGCTGTATGGGAAAACATAATTGCCAATGATACCTCAGACAAGGGTCTGATCTCCAAAATATATAAAGAACTAATGTGACTCAACACCAGGGAGACAGACAGCCCAATTAAAAAATGGGCAAAGGACCTGAACAGACAACTCACTGAGGAAGATATACAAAGGGTCCAGAGGCATATGAAAGAAGGCTCAACATCACTAGTCATCAGAGAGATGCAAATTAAAACCACAATAAGATACCACCTCACACCTGTCAGAATGGCAATCATCAGCAAATCAACAAACAACAAGTGTTGGCGAGGATGTGGGGCAAAGGAAACCCTCATACACTGTTGGTGGGAATGCAGGCTGGTGCAGCCACTGTGGAAAACAGTATGGGGTTTCCTTTAAAATCTAAAAATGGAACTGCCTTTTGATCCAGCAATTCCACTACTTGGACTATACCCAAAGAATCCTGAAACACCAATTCATAAGAACCTATGTACACCTATGTTCATAGCAGCACTATTTACAATAGCCAAGTGCTGGAAACAGCCTAAGTGCCCCTCAGTGGATGATTGGATCAAAAAACTTTGGTACATTTACACAATGGAATTATATATAGCAGAAAGAAAGAAGGAACTTGTACCCTTTGCAACAACATGGATGGGACTGGAGAGTATTATGCTCAGTGAAATAAGCCAGTCAGTGAAGGACAAATATCATATGATCTCACCCATTATGGGACAATAATGAGCAAAACTAACAACAAGCAAATCAGAACCAAATATATATGAATACAATGAATAGGCCTTCAGTAGTCAGGGGGAAAGGGGTTTGGGGGAGGGGGGAGGCAGAGGCAAGAAAGGGGAACAGCTTAGACAAGAACCTAGTATAAAGGAACCATGGACATGGACTACAGGTGGGATTGACTTTGGGGGGAATGGGTGCATGGGGAGGGGGACAGAGGGGAGCAAAAAGTGGATAGATATAATACAACAACAATAAAATTAAAAAAATAAAAAATAACAAAATAAAAATGAAAAAAGGTAAAGTATGTAGCTGTGCTGGGATATACATCTTACCAAGGTAGCTTGGTAAGAGAGCCCATATACTTTCCTACTCACCTTGTCATGTGTCATCTTGTCTGAAAGATTAGCTTCAATGTGGGTGCAACATGTGGCATTCAATTCCAAATCTAGCCAAAAAGAGAGATATTGAATAGGTGAAAATCTCAGGCAACATTATAAAAGCAAAGAAAATTTGGCTGCAGAAGTTGAGTATGAGTCACACCATAATATTATATATATATAGTATACACATTATATATTATGTATAATACATACATTATATAATATTATATATATAGTGTATATATATCCACTTACTGAGTCTACATATCATCTACTGCCATCAGTGTAATGGGAAAGCCACTGGAGGGCTTTTCAGTGGTTCCTTCTGTCAAATCCTAGCTCAGACAGGTGACAACCACATCAACAAAGTCATGTTTCTCCAAATCGAACCAGTGACCTTTGGGTTCGCAGGCCGGTATCTATCCAATGCACCACCAGCCAGGGCAAAAGATTCTTTTTAATGGTGCAACTCAAATGTCAGCACTCCTTACCTGGGACCATCCTGGAAGCCTTCTTGCTCATATGTGCCAGTAACTTGTCAGGGCTTTAGCACTGCACTCACCAGTCTGAAAAATCCCATAGTCTCTGGCCTGCCAAGCTGGTTGGTCCCCTAATTTTAACATTACCCCCAGCCACCCTGTGGGGTAGCCCCTCTTCCTGTGACCTGATACCTTCTTTTCTTTTCTTTTTAATTCAATTTTATTGTTGTTGTATTAGATCCATCCCCCTTTTTTTCCCCTCTCTCCCCCTCCCCACCTGATACCTTCTTTAAAACCCTGTTTGGTGTCCACTGACTGTGAATCCCTCAATCAGGAATCAATGGGACCAAAGTCTGGGTTCCCAGGAAGCTCAGGGCCAAACAGAGAGGATGGCTCTTGAGTAGACACAGGCAGGGAAGCATCTAGAAATTCTGTTTATTTAGTGAGCCTGCATCAGGGAAACTCAGGAATAGCCATTGTCCTCAAAGTGCTGGGCTGCCACCATAGCCTGCAGATCTACCCAAGAAAGGAGGAGCTGACAGAATGAGCACCAGCACAACGGATGAGACCCACCACCTGAGGGGTAAACTGGGTTTTGCCCCTGCAGCCCTGTGCTTCTCACACAACAAGGCTTTGTGCTAGACTTGCGGACCGTGACCATTCTCTGCTAGCCCCTGCCCTCCTTGCCCTACCACTCCCCTGTCCTGCTCCCTTATACCTCCTGCTGGTGTCCAAACAGCCAGTGGGAAGGAGGGGACGGAACTACTGCAGGGTTTTGAGCAGCCACTGTCTGTATCTGCGCAGGTAGAGCTGGGCTGCCTTGAGCAGCAGCAGAACCGGACCCAGCAGGGAGGCCACCTGTAGAAGCCCAGACATGCTGCCCAGGGCTCTGGTGGGGCTCTACCCAGAGACACTCTTGGTGCAGTGGCTTCTGGGTCCTGGTTGTCTCTGATTGCATCAGGTCAGTCTAAAGGATTGTCACACCCACCAGCGGGGAGGGTGGCGGTTGAGGACAGATCTTGGACCTCAGCCACCAAAACTGATTGACTATGTTGGATCCAAGTTGAGGATCAGAAAGAAAAGCTTTATTCAGCTGTCAGTAACAATGGCTGTGCACGTTTCAACTTTCCACTCATTAGTTTCCTAACAAATATGCAAAGAGCACCTATTATGTGCCAGCCAATATACAATATGCCAGGACATAGCTGCAAGCAAAATACACCTGAAATTTGATGGGGGAGACCCCAAAAGTCTAAATTCGGGGTCTATTCTGATTAACTAATGCATAACCTTATGAAAATTCATAAGAACTTTAATGCAAGAAACTTGAATACACAGGCAAAGCAGCATCTTGCTCCCAATGATGGCCACCTGGAAAAAATCCACCCTGTCCCAGGACAGGGTCTCTTTTTTATAGGGTGTTAATAGTAAACCCATGTGGTGGGTAGTCATGTAGACCACCAGAAAGAACCATGCATTTCTGCATTAACAGATAACATTAGGCAGTTATCCACACTGTATGCACTCCTTAACCTCCTTCTTGGGGGCATGGTGTTTATCTTTGGGTGTCATGCTAGCATTCTGGGTAGTTAGCCATGCCTGAGGCTACAGAAAGTTACAGAGTCACAAATTAAACAGAGAATCCAATTCCCAGGCGCCTTTGCTGCTGGAGCCATATTGCATCTCTGACTTTCCATACAACCTGAAGTTCCAGAAATCACAGGCTAGGCCACCAAATGTTCGGCAGGTTTGGTTACTTCATTATTATTTTCACTTCAGAGTTAAAAACTAGTTACAGAGGTAAAGGGGCCAGCAGAAAACAGGCATTGAGTACTTGATTTAGGGTTAGAATCCTTGTCTGTTGTCTCCAAAGTTGACAGCCTACCTGCTTTGGAAGTTTTCCCTGGCACTTGTCTCAGTTCACTATGCAGCTGTGACCCAAGATGAATGTTCTGGTAGACAGAGCACTGGTATTTGATGCAGGAAGTTCAGCCCCAGGTGTAGACAATTCATATGAAGTCAGAAAGTGATACTCTCTGAGCCTCAGTTTTTTCGTTTATAGATGGGATAATAATCTTTCCTAAGAACAGCATAGGAATACTCATTGATTCACTCACTCATGCAAATAGTTCTTGAGAGCAGAATCTAGTAGGTAAAGTCAGAAAACAATACAATAAAATATGATAAGGTCTTTACCTGAGGAATGAATGGTAGGCTGGGTCTAGCCAGGGAAAGAGAAAACTAAAAGAAGACAATGATGTCTTCCTGGAAGGATAGCAGTTCATCAGGAAGAGAGTACTAGAGAGAGGGATGAGTGCTGGAAGCATCATGGAGATCACCTCTAAAAGACAAAAAGATGGGGCAAGTTAATCACTTACCATCACTGTTTTCATGATTCATTCCCCAGTACGAGTTCCAGACCTATTATTTTGGTAATAAAATAAAACATATTTCAGGGAAAATTCCTTGGCAGACAGCCTTCCAAGGGGTCCTGTTTCATCCTGACCCATTCCTTCACCCATCTGATCTCCTACTCAACACCCTCCTTCATTGCCCTACTTTGTGACAGGAAACTCATCTCACAACCTGAGTTGTTTTCTTCCTCTCCTAAATCCTGGATGGATTCGGGCTCTTGTCCAAACCCAAAGGCCAGAGTATATAACCCATTACACCCATTCTTCCCAATCATTCCCCACCCTGTGATTATTTTTCACCCCTGTGGCTCCAACCCCAGGGACTCTTGGACCCTGACTCTTCCTTCCTTGGATCATCACCAGCTTTTCACCATTAGGATGAGGGCAATAGTGGACTTTAGAGTCAGAAAGGCTGGGATTAAGTTTCAGTTGTAACTCTTTCTCTCCCTGAGGCCTCCATTTCTTCCAAATAGTTCAGCTTTTAATGCCTGGTGCAACTAACATTTAACGAACACATTGTGTTTTAGGCACTCTGCAGAAATTTATGTTTTCTCTCACAACAATTCTACAAAACTTATTTTTAAAAGTTCCAGAATAATGGTGATTGCTCTAGACATGAAGATGGGAGGAGGGCAGAACCTGTTTTTCCCGTAGCCCTGCTTTCCCTTGGCAATGACCAAAGCAGTGTGGATTTAAGCTGGTAACCAGTACTTCCTGTCCCATCCACTTTGGGGAAGTTAATAAAGAAATACCTACAAGGCAAAAATTGTTTTGCAAGAAAGGGTTTATTGAGACATCTTATGGCCAGGGAAACGATCAGGTCCTGGCGCCACACAATAGGTCTAAACCACCAGCAGCAACATTGGGTAAAGAAGGCAACATGTTTGCTCTTAAAGTCAATAGACTTTTTAAATGCATCAAGTAGAGGAAAGAAAGATATGAATTTCTTTGGAAAGTTTCCCATTGGCTACTCATAAAGGTGGGGTAGAAAGTGAAGCCAATCTAGCTCAGGGATAGGCACAGAGGTCAAAAGGAAGAAAGAAGAAATGTTAGTTCTTCTAGATAACATGGGCTACAGTCCAGAATGTTCATGAGTAAGTAAGCAAGAAGCCTAGGCTTCTATGTTGGTGGCACCTTGCCATTCTCCTTAGGTAATTGCAGAAATAGCCACTTGTAATTTAATTAAAAGTTTCAACATACCCCTAGGAAAATAAATAATCTTGTTAGTTTTGCCCTACAGTTGTTAACAGATTAACCCTCTCTTGACTCATTCTTTCAATCTCTGACCTGCTGTAATTAATGTAGAGATGTTAGGTCTGAAAGGTAAGGAAAGGCATTACAGAAAATTGGAGGGGACCAAACAAGGCAAGCAACCCCCAGGAGGCAGCTATGGTCAGGGCCATGGGCTACCATTCTGTCCTGAGATTATCAGCTGGTAGCTTGTCTCAAGCATCTCGCATGCCTCCCATCCCCAAGTCTCTCTGTCGTATAGCCACTATGGACTCAGGAAGGCACAATCAGTGTCCCAGCAGTTGAATACCCACAGGACGAGGGTATTCTGGCTCCATCAGCCAGAAATATAGGCTCTATGCTCAGTGCCAGAGAAAATACAGTAGTCTGTGGTCTTCCTACAATTTGTGGAGGCTTAGTCATCTCATGACCTTGGATAGGGAACAGTTGGAGGTGTCAAACTTAAGTCCGGGTGGACAGGAAATTATCTTTCAAATTGGGGGAAATTCACTTAACAGATCATATGAATCTGGTTAAAAGAGGAAAGAAGGAAGGAGGGAAAGATGGAGGGAGGGAAGGAGAAAAAAAGAAAGGAGAAAGAAAGATTGAAGGAAGGAAGGAAGGAAAGAAGGGAGAAAATGCAGTAGCCAAAGGACCTATTACACAAGACCCATGGGCATGAATAATGATACAGGGATTGCCTGAGGGACAGGAGCTAAAAACTGGTATGACTGTAATACCATTACCAATAAAACATATTTTTAAAAAAATGAAAATACTCAGAATGGAATTACAGAGTCCTTTGTCTCTTGTTATAGCATTTGTTTTAGAGTCTGTTTTGTCTGGTATAAGTACCAGCTCTTCTTTTGTTTCCATTTTCATGAAATATATATTTTCCATCCCTTTACCTTCAGTCTGCATGTATCTTTTGATTTGAAGTGAGGTGAGTATTCTGGTCCAGTGGACTAAGCTTTGGCCAGTTAACCTAGGAAGCACCAGTTTGATCTGAAGTAAGTATTTTGCAAACAGCACATGCAAAGGTCTTCTTTTGTTATCCCTTAGGCCACCATATGTCTTTTTTTTTTTTTTTTTTTCATTTTATTGTTGTTGTATTACATCCATCCCCTTTTTGCATATGTCTTTTGATTAGAGCATTTAATCTATTTTCATTTCTAGTAATTGTTGATAGATATATGTTTATTGCCATTTTCTAATTTATATTTTTGATTTTTAAATTCTTTTTCTTTTTAAAGGAGAGGAACATCAATGTGTATAAGATACACAGATTGGTTGCTTCTCACGCATCCTCAACTGAGGACCTGGCCCACAACCCAGTAAAGTACCCTGACAGGGAATCATACAAGGGACCTTTCAGTTAGCAGGTAAGTGCTCAATCCACTGGACCACACCAGCCAGGGCTATTCATTCTTTTTCTTAAAGAAAAACTGGTAAGATTTCTTGTAGTACTCATTTGGTGGTAAGGAACTCCTTTAGCTTTTTCCTATATGGGAAACTGTTTGGCTTTGGATTGTAAATGATAGTATTGCTGAGTAATCTTGGTTGTACATTGTTGCTTTTCATTACATTGAATATTTTGTGCCAATCTCTTCTGCCTGCAAAGTTTCTGTTGAAAGATCAGCTCACAGTCTTATGAAAGCTCCCTCATAGGTAACTAACTGCTTTTCTTTTCCTGCTTTTAAGATTCTCTTTGTCTATAACCTTTGGCATTTTAATTATGATGTCTCTTGGTGTGGGCCTCTTTGGGCTCATTTTGTTGGGGATTCTGCACTTTCTGGATTTGCATGCCTATTTTCTTCACTAGGTTAGGGAACATTTCTATTATTATGTTTCAAATAGGTTTTCAGTGACTTGTTCTCTCTATTCTCTTTCTGGCACCCCAGGATGGAAATGTTGGTATGCTGAAGTTTTCCCAGAGACTCCTTAAACTATGTTCATTTTTTGCATACTTTTTTCTTTTTGCTATTCAGATTGGGTGTTCCCTGTGACCTTATCTTCCAAATTGCTGATTTGACCCACTGCTTTGTCTACTTAACTATTGATTCCCTAAATGTATTCTTCATTTCAGTTCCTGTAGTCTTCTTTTCTGAATACACTATGATTTCTATCTTCATTTTTATATTTTATATCTTCACTTTTATGTTTCTGAATTCTTTGTTGAAGTTCTCACTATGGTCACCTACTCTTCTTCTAAGTTCATTGGGCATCTTTATAACCAGTGTTCTAAACTTTGCATCTGGTAGATTACTTGTCTCTCTCTTGTTTAGTTCTTTTCTGAAGTTGTGTTCTGCTCTTTCACTGGGCCATGTTTTTTTGCCCCCTCATTTTGGCTGCCTCTTTGTATTTGTTTCTATATGTTAGGTAGAGCTGCTACATCTTTTAGTGATAGTAGCTTTGCTTAATGTATTAGGTATTCTGGAGAGCCCAGTGGCACAGTTTCTTTGGTCACCCAAACTGGGCACTCCGGGTTCATCCTTTTATTGGCTGTGTGCATCTTCTTGTTGATTGCTGTTGGCACATCATGGAAGGAATTTTCACCCCAGATGATCTCTTGCAAGCACTGGCCATGACCACAGTGAATGATCTGACATTCAAGGTTGACCCCACAGAGAAGGACTTGCTTCAGAATGGCTCAGACACCCAATGAATCTACTCCTTGAGTGTGTCACTTGTGAAGGTGGTTGGTGGTGCTCAGATGTAACATGGAGTTTACCACTGGCTGTACTGCCTCAGGAGTATCCCAAAAATTGTAGCCCAAAGTTAGCCACTGCCTGTGTCCTGCCCAGGGCAACTGGGCATGAGCTACAGAGTGATCTGAAGATGGCTGGTACTTGTGCTGAGCTTGGAGGTGCCCAGAGTAGGCCAATATTTGAACAAAGCCAGCTGCCATCAGTGCAGTTTCTTGGTCTATATAGCCAAACGAATGTACAAGGCATACCAAGGCCAGATGCTTCTTGTATGGGGTCTGTGAACCTTTGAGAGATTTCAGGAAAGACCACAGCTTGAGCCAAGACAGGATGTGTATATGAAAATGCCTCAAGTTGGCTGAGGCAGAATCTCAGAAACTCATCAAGGTGAGGTGAACAGTGTTAGCCAGGTTGATGGAGACTCAGATATGGCAGTTGTCTTCTGGCTCTGTCAATGGAGGGCTCAGAAAAGACACAGTGGCCTCTTCTAAAACATCTGTCTGAGAAAAACAGCCCCTCCAACTCTTGCCCTGAAGCCAGACAATTCAGCTCCTCCCCACATGTCCCTAAAGCCTCTAAAACTCTAAAACAGATTTGGAGCTCACAGCAAATGAGTTGGAGGAAGTCCATGCATGGACCCTTTAAGTGGAACTTCCTGGGACCCCAGAGGCACTCCATCTCACTCAGTCACAGCCTTCCTGGTTTTCACAGTCAAAAGTTATGGGGCCTTCTCTTCCCAGCACTGAACATCTGGCCAGGTCCTGGTATGGACCTGGAACCCCTTGTTCCTCACAAGGAATCTCCTGAGCCAACACATCCCTCCAAATTTTTAACTGCCACAGGTCAGACTTCCATGCAACTTGATTTCTGATGGTTTCTGAGTGGTGGTTCTTATATATTTTTGTTGTAATTTTGATGTGGATGTGCAAAGAGGCGAGCTATGTCTGCCTATGCTGCCATCTTGACTGGAAGTCCTAAACCCTCCATGTTATGCTGAATGGCCAATTTAACTTCTCACCATGAACCAGAAATTAATATTTTAGGGCCTGTTTTCACCCAAGTCATCCCTAAGGCATGGGGAACTAGAGTACCAGGCAGGGTACCAAACATACCCCCTGATAAGATATCTCTGAAGTCAGGGGTAAGAGTACCTTACCCTAACAAAAGATAAGCCTGAGACCATAAAAAGGGGACTGCGCCTTTACTGAAAGATATTTAATGCACAGGCTTCCCAGGCCCTGACACTCAGTCCCCATGCAACACCCTTGGTCTCCCAATACAAAAGCTGAATGGAGAATACCAGTGTGTACAAGACCTAAGGGCAATAAATAAGGCTCTAATTCTGGTACATCCTGTAGTTGAAAACCTCTACATATCTTAACTCAAGTCCCATGAGAAGCCAACTATTTTACTGTATTAGATTTAAAGGACTTTTTCTGTACTGCCCCCTTCATCCTGATTCCCAGTACTTGTTCACATTTGAATGCACTAACTCCCAAATGACAAAAACTTGCCAATATACATGGACTATGCTTCTTTGGGGCTTTAGGGGCAGTCTCCATTTGCTTGGAAATGCTTTAGCAAAGAATTTAAGATAACTCCAATTAACCAAAGGGGCCCTCCTATACTATGTTGATGGCATTAATTTCTAGAACTAACAAAGACTACTCAGAAAAAATTTTTCATTCTGGTATTAAACTTTTCCCCAGATAGAAGATATAAAGTCTTTCCCCTAAAGGCCCATATAATATCACAGCAGGTCTAATACCTATTGTATTTATGTACCCCAGGACCCCAGACCCTGTCACCCCAAAAAACAATGGGATATATTTGCTCTTGAAGTTTCACTAAGTAAATGACATCTTCTAGGTTTTTTAGGAAAAGTCTGCTTCTGCCACTTGTGGCTACCAGGTTTTGAGCTGATTGCTAAATCTCCATATGATACTTTAAATGGAAATGACAAAGGACCAATAAAGTACTGACTGCCACCATACCTTTGAGGAATTAAAGGTCAAACTCACAAGTGCACCCTTCTTAGGGTTGCCAAATGTACAAAACAAAACAAAAAACAAACAAACAAACAAACAAAAACATGCAGTCTATATATAATAGAAAGTCAAGGAATAGCACTTGGCGTCCTCACCCAGAAATTAGACCTGACTCCAAGGTCTGTAGCTTACTTTTCAAAACAATTAGCTCCAATAGCAGACAGCTGGCCACACTGTTTATAAGCCATAACTGCCACTGCTCTCCTAACAGTAGAGGTCCATAAACTTACCTTAGGGCAGCCACTAGAACCACAAATCCCCCATCAACTACATGCTCTGTTAGAAATAAAAGGACATCAATGGCTCACTAAGGGGAAGGCTAAATCATTACTAGGCTGTCCTCCTCAACTCTCCTGAATTAACTGTGAAGGTCTGTCATTATCTCAATCCTGTCACCTTTCTACCAACACAGAAACCCAAGTCATATACCAATGCAGAGAAGTTATTGAACAAGTACATTCCAGAAAGCCTGACCCAAAACAAACCTTTATTTAACCCTATGCAGAATGGATTACAAATGGCAGCAGCTTCATACAAGGTGAGGGCAGAAAGGCTGGGTACACAACTATTAGTCTCCAGTAAGTAATTGAGATAAAACCCCTGTTGTCTACTACTTTGACACAAAAAGCTGAACTCATAGCACTCATTATAGCCTTATGATTAGGGAAAAACCTCCAAGTTAATATCTATACTGACTCAAAATATGGGTTTCTAATATGTCCCATGCTGCTGTTTGGAAAGAATGAGGACTTGACTTCTAACAGCAAAAGACTCCCCGAAAATATCATAAAGAAATCTTAGAACTCCTGACAGCTACAACACTCCCCAAAGAAGCAGCATTAACATACTGCCAGAGAGAGCCAAAGGGGGAACACAGACAGAATCAAAGGCAATACATTGGCAAATTGAGCAACTAATATAGTGGCTCAGCCTTCATCAATCACCCTAGAGGCAGCTCTGTTCCTCAACCTCCCTCAGCCCCCAAAAGACCCCTCCCACACAACTGAGGAGGTCCCTTGGGCCTTAGAGAATGGATTCTCTGGAGACCAGGCAGGGTGATGTCAAGAATACTTTTCTTTTCTTTTTTTTTAACTTAATTTTGTTGTTATATTACATCCATCCCCTTTTTGCCCTCCTCCGTTCCTCTCTCCACCCATCCATCCCCCCCCCCCGCAAAAGAATACTTTTCTTAATATGGAAATATATCAAAATGTTTCACCATGACACTCACTTGGGGAGAGATGCTCTTACCACCCTTTGTCTCCCTGCTGTTTGCAACACAAAGAGCTCATAAAACTAGAAACACAGTGATCTAAGGCTGTGTACTCTGCTCTAAAATTTACCTCAGAGTCACCTCCCACCTCCTCCCCTCTAGACACCAATACAATACCCAAGAACATAGCTTTGGGGAGATTGGGAAATTGGTTTCACTCAGATGTGCCCTAAAGCTGGAGTTAAATATTTGCTAGTGTACGTAGACACTTCACCAGATGAACTGAAGCCTTTCCTACCAGGACAGAAAGAGCTACTGAGGTGACCAAGTAGTTACTAAAAGAAATATTATCCAACTTATGGAGTGACAATGAACCCTTTTTTGTAGCCAAGATTACACAACAGCTGGCTCAACTTTTAAGAATCAACTATCACATACACTCATCATGGAGAACTCAGTTCTTGGGTAAGGTAGAAAGAGCTAATCAAACCCTTAAAAAAACTAGCCAATCTATGCCAAGAAAACTCAAAGTCCTGGGCGTCTATGTTACTCACATGTCTCAAGAGATGAAAGATGCACCTAAAGGAAAGTTATAAGTTAGCCCCTTTGAACTCACCTATTGCAGGCCCTTTCTCAGATCTGACCTGCTGAGGAAGTTCTCCAGCCATTGTTTTACACTATTAATCTAGGACGTGTACAAAAACTTTATAGGAAAATGGAAATGAAATTCCATTTGCCCCCAATAAAAACTAACAACACAATCAAGTTAAACCAGAAAATATAATGTATTTAAATACGTGGAGGGACAACTGTCCTGGGTCCCAACTACAATTCTGATGGAAAAGCCCACGTTAGGTCCTACTAAGCACCCCAACTGCAATAAAGCTCACAAGAGATATCCAATAGGTTTCGCTTATCTCAAATTAATCCTGTTTATTTGAATCCCCACAGAAACCATAACCTGAGAGCTATTCTTGTGAACCCATTGAGGACCTCAAACTCCCCTTCACAAAACAAAACCGTGCCCTGGCCAGTGGGGCTCAGTGGGGCTCAGTGGGTTGGAGCATCATCTCATAACTGAAATATTGGGGGTTCGATTTCTGGTTGAGGCACATTCCTAGGTTGCAGGTTCAATCCCTAGTCTAGGGACATATGATCCTAAGTTTGGGCATGTAGGGGAGGCAACTGATCAGTGCTTCTCTATTTGCATCAGTTTCCCTC
Organism: Noctilio leporinus; assembly: GCA_004026585.1. NCBI lineage: Eukaryota > Metazoa > Chordata > Mammalia > Chiroptera > Noctilionidae > Noctilio > Noctilio leporinus. The sequence goes on along the minus strand of PVIW01013919.1, from coordinate 12,708 downwards.
TCTCTCTCTCTCAAAAGCAATGGAAAGCTATCCTTGGGTGAGGATTAAAAAAAATACCTATTACAGATAAAAAATATAATAGCCAGGTCTTAATATAGTAATTGTCTTTCTCATATTTCTGACACTCTTTCTTCTAGACTGTTGATATGCTCAGCCTCCTCTCCCAGGAAAAGACTTTTTCTGTCCCTGTTGATTTTGACCCTTGTCAGATAAAATCCCAGGTCCTCCACTCCACTAACCACCTTGTCAAATTTGTCACCTCTAGGATACAATTCCATGTCAAGCTGATGACAACTCAGGGATTCCAGCCTGCTCCTATTTTAGAAGAATCAGCTAATGGCCTCTCTATTCCCATCTCAGATCCCATTTCCTTGTCCCCCTTAGATCAGGCAGGGAGTGACTTCCATTATCTTACACAAGCAGGAACCATGACCTTGTCAGCAGGCAGCCCTTCCTGAAGATAAAATATCCTCCCTCATCAACTCTAAAAGATCTTAGGGAGGGAAGTCTCTAAAGGGAATGAGGCAGGATAGTAAGAAGCTAGGGAAATTCCTTGGCAAGTGAAATAAGGGAAACTGAGACAAAATAATTAAACAGGGCCAAACAATTTGAGTAATTTACAACCAGCTAATGAATTACAAGGTTTTATTTTCCCTAACCAAGGACACTCAGCAAATGGCTTACACGATCCTGACCATCCTGGGGCACACTGGCCTTGGTTCTGGTTCCTCTTCAATAATGTTCTTTAAAAATAAAGCTAACCTGCAAAGCTAATGAATATTCTATGAAGACCCTCCCTTGACACCTACACAAGGATTTCAGTTGGCCAAAGACAGATAGAAAGCTTCAAGACAAAGAAATCACATCCTTCTCCCCCTAGAGCACCGCCTCCCCTTATATGTCTGCTCTCTTCCTTCTAAACCCCAAGGGGCCCCATGAGATTGGCAACCAGGAACCAGTGGGCAGTAGTGCTCATCTCAGACTAGCCTCCTTAACTTGCCTCCAGGGTCCCCTTTTCCCTGACTTTCCCTCTCTTGTTGCTTCTTCTACCTTAAGCCCTTCCTTTGTTTCACTGTGCCCAGTTTAAGAAACATACTCTCAAAATCAACTGGATTCATGTTGTGAAGTCTTTTCTACATGAAGCCAAGAAGCCACACACTACTGGTGGGCCTGTGCCAGACCCACTCTGGGCCAGACCCTGTTCTGTAACAGTGACAGTGAGAAAAGAAGAAAGGACCTTGAAATTCTCAGTCTGGAGAGAAAGGGCTTAGCCCAAATTGCTTTTCATTTTGGATTTAATTTCCTTATTTATAAAATAGAACAAGGTCTAGGTAATCCATACAACTCTTTCCAATTGTAGCGTTTATCCATTGTACTGTATCTTTTTGCTTATCTATTTGCCCCTTCCACCAGATTGTGAATGTCCCAAGGAAAGGCTACCCTTGATCCTTCTTGGTCTCCTGGCATTGCCCAGCCCTGGCTGGTGTCCAGAAGGCAGCAGTTAGAGTGAGGACTGGCTCTGTGCCTCCCTCCTAAATATTTCCTTTGTCTTTCCTTCAGGCTGTTGAGGGAGAAAATGATGAAACTGTATGTTCTTGGACCTCTGTATGAACCTGCTATGTAAATTTTACTGGTTTCTCAATATTTTAACAATCTGTTTAGCAATGCCCTCAGCATCACTTGTATAAACCATTGGATTCTAAGACAGTGTCAAATAACTTCTAGCTGAGGGATAGAGAGGGGCAAGAGATAGGAAGGTCTCAGGAACAGGGGACTGAACCACGGAGTGGCACAAAATGGACCATTAGAGGGGCTAGAACTTGGTCCAGATGAAGTCATCACCCCTGGATTCTGCCTTAACCATTAACCTGCCAAATAAAACCTGGTCCAGAGACTGGGATAGGTGTTTGAGGAGTGGGGACAATAACAGGGAAAAGAATAGGAAGTTGTAACAGAGATCGGGTTTATTGTTAAGGGCTGTAAATCCAACACCAGACATGTGCCTATCTTAACATAACTAAATGAATGAATAAATGAGTTGTGGACAATGCCTGTGAAGAAGACTAGGGGAAAGCAGCTTGGGAAGCTGGGTCTGTGGATCCTACTTCACCACCTAATAGCTAATAGTATTAGTAATAGTAACAATAATAATTTTTAAAACTCTCTCCTTTCTAACTACTTTACTGCATTTACTATTACCTATGCTTGTGAGCTTATTTATGTCTCTTGTGTCCAGGGCTAACTTCATGAGTGTGGAACCTGAACAGTCCCACAGGACCTTGCAGTCAGAAGGGTGTGTGCTTGATTGAAGGGAAGGCTCTGCGGTCATCATCTTATTCATGAATTTTTAACAAGAGGCCCCACATCTTCATTTTGCACCATGATCTACAAATTATGTTGCAGGACCTGATTGTATCTGTTTGGTGGAATTACTATACAATGGTATGCTGCTTAGCATCTCTTTTCAAGTCAGGGTTCAGGGTCCTCTGTTAGCAGCTTGAAATAGGGGGCATAGTGGACATCCCCAAACTCTGGAAATCAGACTGAGCACAAGGTATAAAACATTTGCCAGCACACCACTGTATGCATGTATAAATATAGCAATCCTATAAACACTATATAAATATAATGATCATACGCACCCATCACCAGCACAGACCCCTGAGGCTTTTGATAAATTTTCAGAATAGGAAAGGTCTTTTGGCATAGCATAGCGGTTTACTTTTATTGGCATAGCAGTTTTTGCGTAGTAGTTATTCGTGACAAGGAAGAAAACGGGTGACCTCAACCTTGGCATCATTTCAAAACCTAAATTCAAATCTCTCTGATTGGAAACTGTCACACGTGAAATATATCACCGCAGGAGGGTATAAGAAGTCAGCCTGAATGGAGGTTCGCGTCAGCTGATAAAGGGTTAGAAATCCGGGAACTTGCTCCTGCCTCCTCTGGCCAAGCCTGATCGGCTGCTCCCACCACTCTTCCTCCTGATCCGGGAAGGAGGGAGCTTCCCAGGGGACACAGAGGTGCAGTGGGCTGAGTGAACCTCCCCTAGCGCCGGGCTTTGGAAAGATCACCCTCTTCCGAGCTCCACGGAGGCTGCCTGCAATCAGCGCTCAGTGATGGAGTCCTCCTGGCTGGAGATACATTGGGCGAGGCCCTTTTACCTGGCGTTCGTGTTCTTCTTGACCATGGGGCTGCTGCAGGCCATCAAGCTCTACCTGCGGAGGCAGCAGCTGCTGCGAGATCTGCACGCCTTTCCCGGGCCATCTGGCCACTGGTTAACCGGGAACCAGAAGGTAGATGGAAGGGAGGAGGGATGAAAGAGGATGCTGGAAACCAGGCGGGCAGAGAGGCGCCTGCTTCCTTCCTTTTCTCCCATCTTTCCTCCTGCACACACCTCTCTGGCCCAGCCTGTGGCTCTGCATCTTTTCATTGCTCTAGCCTGGCTCCCTCACAGCTCTTCAGGGGAAGAGGCACACCCTGGAGCCATTAGAGAGGAAGCTTTGGTGGCTGGGAGGTGGCTTTCTAAAGACTGAATCCAGAAAAAGAAGCGTGATGTAGCTGGTGTGTCTGCTTCACCAATCTCTCACATTTATGCACTGAACTTTAAAAATGCTTCCACACCTATTGCTAATTTTTAAGTACTATTGTAAGTAATATTTATTAATTGCAGAAAATGTGAAAAATGGACACAACAGCTACCAAATGGAGAAAATTAACTTTTTTTCCCTATGAATCTTGTGAAGCAGAGAACAGCCCCAGCCATTCACTCAAAGAATGTTACTGATTTAAAGCTGTAAGGTAGAGGGGAAGCCTGGTACCTTTTGGTCCACCCTGTTCTTTAGATCCACTCCCACCCCTGATTCTGATTCCTTGTTTAATAAGAACATAAACCTACCCTGCCATTGTGACTCAGTTGGTTGCAGTATCATCCCAGAGACCAAAGGTAGAAGCTTCTATTTCGGGTGAGGGAACACATCCAGGTTGCAGGTTCAATCCCTCTGTTGGAGCGCATGGGAGAAGGCAACCAATTTATGTTTCTCGCCCACCTCAATGGAGTTTTTTTCTCTTTTTCTTTCTCCCTTCCCCTCTCTCTAAATAAATTATTAAATTAAATTAAGTACTAATTATTTTAAATGCATAATTTTCTAAAATCATGATAAAAACAAAAAGTGAATTACAAACCACTATTGCAATAATAGTAGCTTTTATAGTTACTTATGCATTTACCTTAATTGTGACCTTTATTTCTTCATATGGCTATGGGTTACTTACCAGCAACCTTTCATTTATCCTTTGAGCATTTCTTGCAGGGCAGGTTTTGTGGTGAGAAGCTCCTTCAGCTTTTGTCTCTCTGGGAATGTCTTAATTTCTTCTTCAGTTTGAAAGACTGCTTTGCTGGATATAGGACTCTTGCTTAACAGTTGTTGCCTCTGTGTGTGTGTGTGTGTGTGTGTGTGTGTGTGTACGCAGCACGCATGCTCTTAGCCCTTTGTATATATCAGCCCACTGTATTCTGTCCTTCAAAGTTCCTGATGGGAAATATGCTGATACTCTTATTGAGAATCTCTTTTATGTAAAGGGACATTTCTCTTTTGCTGCTTTCAAGGTTCCCTTTTTGTCTTTGTCTTTCAAAAGTTTGATTATAATGTCTCTTAGGGTGGGTCTCTTTGAGTTCATCTTACTTGGAATTCACTGAACTTTTTAGATGTCTATATTCATGTATTTTACCAAATTTGGGAAGATTTCAGCAATTATTTCTTCAATTATCTCTCAATCCATTTCTCTTGCTCTTCTCCTTCTAAGGCTGTATATTGGTTAGATTGTTGGTGTCCTGTAGGTCCAACTTCATTGATTTCTTTTCCTTTCTGTTTATATCTGCCTTTGAATCACTCTAGTGAGTTTTTCATTCCCATTATTATATTAAAAAAATTTTTAAGTATATTTTATTGATTATGCTATTACAGTTTTCTCAATTTTTCTCCTTGCTGCTCTCTACCCAGTATCCTCCCACCCTTAGTTTATGTCCATGGTTTGTGCATTTAAGTACTTCAGGTTCTCCATTTCCTTTACTATTCTTAACACCCTCCTGTCTATTTTCCCCACCAATTATGCTTTTTAATCCCTTTTGCCCCATTCCCCCTCACTGCTGATAACCCTTCATAATAAGATTTTCATATTTATGATTCTATTCTTGTTCTAATTATTTGTTTAGTTTGTTTTTATTTTTTAGATTCATTTGTTGATAGTTATGAGTTTATTGTCATTTTACTGCTCATACTTTTGTCTTCTTTTTTTTTTTTTTTCTTAAGATTTTATTATTTCCAGAGAGAGGGGAGGGGAGAGAGGAAGAAAGGAAGAGAAATAGCCACATATGGTTGCCTTTCACCTGCCTCCAGCCACGGACCTTACTGAAGATCTGGCTTGCAACCTGGTTATGTGCCCTGGCTGGGGAATCAAACCAGCGACCTTTGGGTTTGCAGGCTGGTGCCTTTGTCTTCTTTTTCTTAAACAAGTGCCTTTAACATTTCATATAATAATGGCTTGGTGATGATGAACTCCTTTAGCTTTACCTTGTCTGAGAAGCACTTCATCTGCCCTTCCATTTTGAATGATAGCTTTGCTGGATAATCTTGGTATAGGTCCTTGCTTTTCATCACTTTGAATACTTCTTGCCTGCAAAGTTTCTTTTGAGAAATCAATTGATAGTCTTATGGGAACCCCTTTGCAAGCAACTCTCTTCTTTTCTCTTGCTGCTTTTAAGAGTTTCTCTTTATCTTTACCCTTTAGCATTTTAAATATGATGTGTCTTGGTATGGTCCTCCTTGGGTCCAATTGGTTTGGGACTCTCTGTGATTCCTGGACTTGTATGTCTATTTCCTTTGCCAAATTAGGGACCTTTTCTTTCTTTATCTTTTCAAATGTTTTCCATCTCTTGCTCTTGCTCTTCTCCTTTTGGCATCCCTATAATTCAAATGTTGGCATTTTTGGAGATGTTCCAGAGTCATCTTCTTTTTCTTTTTTTAAGATTTTATTAAATATTTTCAGAGAGAGGAAGGAAGGGGGAGGAACATATATGTATGGTTGCTTTTCACCTTCCTCCAGCCACAGATCTGGCTGGAGATCTGGCTTGCAACCTGGTTATGTGCCCTGGCTGGGAATCAAACCAGCAACCTTTGGGTTCGCAGGCTGGCACCAATCCACTGAGCCACCAGCCAGGTAAACCACATTCTTAACATCAGGATAGACTAGATGGCAATTTTAGCAAGAGCCTATATCCAAGAAAAAAGAAAGCATATTTTAGATATATTCCTTACATATCTGTACACAGTTATCTGAACTATAGTGACAAGATTGATTACGTACATCAAGCCACAGGAAATCTTGCATTCTATCTTAGGCAGTAATTCTGACTTCTTTCTTTTTGAAACCTTCCACTGGGTCAAACATGATGAGTCTTTTTTCACACCAGACTTAGGTATCTAGGCTGACTTCAAGGTGAATAAGAATTGCTGGCTTAATGGAATGTTGTCAGTTGTCAGCAGTGGGGAGAGATCAGAATAGCCTTGATGAAGGGTGTTTTTGTGGTGTGTGTGTGTGTGTGTGTGTGTGTGTGTGTGTGTGTACGTGTGTGTGTGCATGTGTGTGTCTGTTGTTAGAGAAAAAAAAAGGGAAAGGAAGGTGAAAGAGAGGGAGAGAAACATAGCTATGACTGATTAGGAACCAAACCTGCAACCTAGGCATGTATCCAGACCAGAAATTGAATGAGCAACTTTTCAATTTGTGGAACAATGCCCAATCAATTGAGCCACACCAGTCAGGGCTGTGCTACAGTTATTTTATTTTATTTATTTATTTTTAATATTTTATTTATTATTTTTAGAGAGAGAAGAAGGGAGAAAGTTAGAAGGACATCATTGTATGGTTGCCTTTCACCTGCCTCCAGCTACAGACCTGGCTGGAGACCTGACTTGCAACCTGGTTATGTGCCCTGGCTGGGAATTGAACCAAGTTATTTTAAACAGTATTCTTTCCTATCTTCCTGCTAATCAACTGGGTAGAGTGGTCATAGCTTGGCAGTTAACTTACTGAGAGGAGATGGTGCTTGAGTTTTCCTAAGAGTTTCCCTAAAAGGGCTGCACAGGGTAGGTGGACCAGTGTATGGGAAGAGATGGTAGAAACTGAGAGTTTTACACTTGAGTGTGCTTCAAGTTTCATACACCTGAATAAATGAAACTTTGGCTGTTATATGGCAAAAGAATTGGATTTTCTTTCTAGATGGTATTGGCAGGTTTTTAGAGAGAAGCATTTACTGTTAAGTCATTAGAAAAAAAATCATTCATCAGTAATTAGAGAGAGAAACAGGGATAGGGAACAGTGAGCAGGATGGTGGGTTATGTTCAACCTGCTAATAGTTAGCTTTCCACATAGATTTAAAAAAATCATTTTCAGTTTCCAGACAGCACTCCTAATCCAAGTGTGTGACCTTGGCTGGGAGGCGGGATATGTGACTTGGCTCCCTTCACCCTCTTAGTTGGGAAAACAGCTCTCAGTGTATCTTACCTGACAGTGATTTGGTCTGGGGATACAACATATGTTTATCTTGGGAAGGTAAGCACAGTATCCATGTTTAGAATTTTATACTCCAAGCCTGGAAATGCCAAGGAAATCATGTTCACCCACTTCTGGAAAAAGGGCCCTCAGCCTGGGGAACTTATCCAGGCCCTGAACTCAGCTCAGGTCTGTAAGAGAAAGTGAGTCTAGACAGGCTGGCATCTTTAATTCCTATCATTTTTTTCATTGCAGATAATGAAGGATGGTAACTTGGAGGAACTTGAGGAGCTTGTCAAAAAATACCCATGTGCCTTTCCCCTCTGGGTTGGACCCTTTCAGGCATTTTTCTACATCTACGACCCAGACTATGCAAAGGTACTTCTGAGCATAACAGGTAAGGACAGAAATGAATCTCAGGAACTTCATCATCCTGGGAATGATATGCACAACCCACAGTCAGGATTCTAAAGGAATGCTGCAGCTAAGATTAGTATTGGTTTATAAGAGACACTGGAGGACATGTGGAGAGGTTTCCCACCAGTCTTGATGGGGATCCCCATATCCCCCAGTCACTGTCTACTTCAGACCCTCATGGGGGGCCCTTTTAAGTCACCACATCTTAAAGCCCAGCAGTCACCACCAGATCAGCAGGGGCTTTCTTTCCTCTTTTGGTTTCATGACTTCAGTCTCAGCAACACTCCCCACGGCCACCCCTTTCCTGAGCATGAGTCTTCAGAGAACTTCAGAGGTAGCTCTGCCTGTGCTGGCTCAGGGTATAAACCTGAAAGCCAGATCATTACTTTACTTTGTCTTTATTCTTCATTGTGGTCCAAATCTTGTTTGTGACTTTTGATATTTTGGGGGGCTTAATCTTCCAACTCTGCACCCAATTCCTTTTCAAGGCTTCTGTGTTATGTTATCTCATAGCACAGTATTAAATGTCCAGTCTTCGCTCCATCAACTTTATAATATACAAACTTTTCTCCCCTGTGCCATTGTCTCCATTACTCTTAGGAAAACCTAGTAAAAGAAAACAGCATTTCCCATGTTTCATATTTCCCTAGTTCTCTCACATTGGTCTCATGTTCACCTCTTAAAGGACATGAGCTGTAAAATATCTCCATGTTAGAGTTCTTGAGAACCTTAAGAGGCATTTGTACCTTTCTTCCTGGTTTTCCCCAACCCCTGTTATAATAGGTAATTTGCTTTCCAAAACACATATGATAGGTTGTTCCAACTCCTGTTCTGGAAAGTTTGTAACCTGCCAGTAATCCTTATGTCTGGTGCAGGAAGTATAAATGAGGACAGAATCTGGGTTTGTGTACCTGTCTGCATCATGGACCTGTTCCCTGATTCCTGAGCCAAGATTTTTGCCAACTGCCTGAACTCCTGCACCTGCCAAAGGGCTGCAGGAAATAAACCCCGGGGCTCCCTTTTCCTGACTATTTTTGGTTAATGTGGGCAGATGAAGACAATATTCACCAACTCTGATAATTTTTCTCTAATGCTGTCTTTTGTTTCTTCTGCTTGACTCTGCAGATCCCAAGTCCAATCACGTATACAAGATCTTGATTCCATACATTGGTATGTATGTGCAAATGAGAGGGGTGATCTGCTCCCTGGCTAGAAGTCCCCTTTTTATAGTAGAGCTTTCCAAAGAAACTCAAATCAGAATTCACAAGCATTAACCATATGGTAGATCTACACTGCAGGTTACCTGGTGGGAAGGTCTTGAGGGAGTGCTAAGGTCAACATAGCCCAACTTCCTAGGAGCACGTCTTGTTCATTTTTCTCCCTAATATTTCATTCTCAACACAACGTATGTGTATACCTGTCCCATCTTTGTCTTTAATGTTGCAGCCTCACCATCCATATTCTTCCTGTTATCCCTTCTTCTCTATTGTTTTCTTATCTCCTTCCTTTTCATTTTGGAGTTCCCTATTTCTATATGCAAACCAGTAAAATTTTGCTCCAAAAGCATATGGAAATTTTCTATGAGCAGATAAATCAAGCCTTCTTAGTCATATAATTGGTATTTAAACTAGACAAGAAAGGAAATAAATTTTGGTGCTAGAGCTACTTATATTTAAATCCTGCTGCCCCCACCTCATTCCCCTACTGACTAGTTGAGTATAGTCTCAGGGGAATCAATTAATTTCTGTAAACCTTTGTTTCAGCATCTTTGAAAATGAAGTGAGTTATATCTCTGGACTGTTGTGAGGATTAAATAAAACATATATTCATGCCATGCATTGCCAGTATTGCCATTATGTATTAATAAGCTTTAAGATTATTTTAAAGAATCTTAAACCAGCTCTGGCTGGTGTGGTTAAGTGGGTTGAGCACTGGCCTGCAAACCAAAGAGATGCTGATTCCGTTTCAACTCAGGATACATTTCTGGATTTTGGGCCACATACCCAGTTGGGGGCACATGAGAGGCAACCACACATTGATGTTTCTCTCCCTCTTTTTTTTACCTCCCTTTTCCTCTCTCTAAGAACAAGTAAAATTTTTAAAAGGTTCTTTTAAACCAAATCTTCAATGACATCCCTGGTGCAGAAGATTATGAGACACGAGCCTTGATGATGTTTCCAGTTTGTATCATTTATAGCTATGAAACATAGACTAGGTTTCAAGGGGGAGACATCTGGGGACATAGTGGACACTCTTGCCTAGTTCCTTGTGAATTGTGTCCACAGTGTAGTTTGGATTGGTTTGGAGTGAGAGGAGATGAATATTTGCTGTGTTTCTACTATCAGCTAGAGATCAGGCTATGTGCCTTTTATATACACCTTCCTTTCATCTGCACTGCAGCACAGCAAAGTAGTCATTTATCACACTTAATCATTAAGAAAACTAAATCTAAGGAAGGATAAATCACTTAATAATACACAGGTAGGAAGTGACGATTTCAGGATGAGCACTCTCATAAGGCTTCAAAAAGTTGGGTTTTTCTGACAATGCTAAATACATTTTTGCCAGATGTAAGCATCAAAACTTGCTCTGATCTTAATATATAGCCCTATTTGATATTCCACTGTCATGATTGTGTATCATAGTCAGTCCATAGTGTGTGTCCCTCACCTTTCCTTCACCATCCTTCTAATAAATTTTTTTTTTTTTTGCCTTTTATTTCTCAAGGCAATGGACTACTGAGTCTAAATGGAGCCAAGTGGTCCCAGCACCGACGCCTAATAACTCCTGTATTCAATTTTAATATCTTGAAATCCTATGTCAATGTGATGGCCCAGTCTGTGAACATAATGCTGGTAAGTGAAGGGATAAAAGTGTTCTGATATGTTGCAAAATATTTCCAACAGGGATTGGATTAAACATATGTTTAGTATGTAGTGAAAGTCAAAGGGGGATGATTCCTAAAAATTAACTAAGCAATAGTTTTTATATAAGCCTTTGCTACAGTTTTGGGGGTGAGAAAAAAGATGAAGATTCCGTTGTCTATCTTAGATATACTTTGAGATCCTATGGAAGTAAACCAAAGAAGGAAGATTACAAAGGTAAATGCTGTGTGTGACAGGTAAGGAAACCTGGAATAGATATAATCGTTTCAGATTCAGAGGAGACTGAAGTTTATCATGGGATATGAACTGGACTTGAAGAAGTGGTTAATACGGGTAAGAGAATTTAGGCAGTGAACAAAGGTTGGGTGGTTGAAATGAACTTGCCTGATCACCATAAATTAGCAGGCAAATGGTAAGTGTCTGCATTACAGTCACAGATATGAGATTCCTCTTGTGAGTAGCAGAGGGTCATTAGGAGCTGGTATGCATTCTTCCAAGGGAGCAGGAGGTGATTACAGAGGAATGTTCCTATGGGCACTCCCTGATTTACACATGAGTTCTATTCTAAACCTCCCCTGGTACAGGATTACATTTTAAGTTGTCCTTATTTAAAAATCAGACAACTGATGTGCTAATACAGCTTGATCATAAACACTTTCAACACCACAACCAAAACCAAAGTTGTTTTCCACCTTCATCAGAAGCCTATCCCTTTCCACAAGAGACCCACCAGTTGACTGGGTTCTCAGCCTCACTCACAGAAGAGAATTGTACCTCGAGCCTGTTGGGACTGTGATGAAAGTAAGCACCATTGTGAGCTGTCCAGGCAGAGAACTTCAGGTGCAGGGTAGCAGGAGGGGGTATCCTCTTCTGCTTTGGTGATGTACCATTAAGTTGCATATCCAACAGTGGTGGTATTTGAGTTTACCTCCATTTCAATAAACCATTTTGGTCTCCCTCACTTCTAGGTCCCACATTTCCCTGAGATTCCTCTCACAGCTATTTGCTCTGCTGAATTGTGCCTAGTGCCTCCAGGTTTGAGCCTCCCCTTTACTCTCATTTCTTCTAAACTCACTTTATTTTATTATTTTTAGAGATAAAGGGAGAGAGAAATCTATGTATGGTTGCCTTTCACCTGCCTCCAGCTACGGATCTGGCTGGGGACCTGGCTTGCAACCTGGTTATGTGCCCTGGCTGGGAATTGAACCAGTGACCTTTGGGTTCGCGGGCCGGCGCCTGTCCACTGTGCCACCAGCCAGGGCTGTTAAACTCACTTTAGTACTCAGTCCAACTTACATAATTCAGACTGAAAGCAATTGACTAAACAGTTGGCATTTAGGTAAAAGCTTTAAAGGCACCTCTTTGCCTTTGCTTTCACAGTCTCTGAATCTTCAGCCCCTAGTAATAGACAGAGGGATTTAAATGTCAGTTGATATAAAATTAAGTATTTAGATTTACTTGTATTTTTACTTTTTAAAAAAATTTTATTGTTGTTATATTACATCCATCCCCTTTTTGCTCCCCTCTGTCCCCCTCCCCACCCACCCATTTCCCCCAAAGTCAATCCCACCTGTTGTCCATGTCCATGGTTCCTTTATACTAGGTTCTTGTCTAAGCTGCTCCCCTTTCTTGCCTCTGTCTCCCCCTCCCCCCAAACCCTTTCCCCCTGACCACTGAAGGCCTATTCATTGTATTCATATATTTGGTTCTGTTTTGCTTGTTGTTAGTTTTGCTCATTATTGTCCCATAATGGGTGAGATCATATGATACTTGTCCTTCACTGACTGGCTTATTTCACTAAGCATAATACTCTCCAGTTCCATCCATGTTGTTGCAAAGGGTACAAGTTCCTTCT